>JANZXR010000009.1:5746759-5779972 GCA_027575705.1 Erythroxylum echinodendron
CCGGTACCGTCCGGTATCGTGGTACCGTCCGGTACCGACCGATAATGGCCGGTACCGACCGGTACCCAAGGCCGGTACCATGTAACAGGGTACCGTTCCGGATTTCGGTCGGTACGGTACCGTCCGGCCGGTACGGAACGGTACCCAATATACTGGTCATAGGTCCTGAGCCATAGTTGTCTTAAAAATCATATGCTAATTACAAGAGAAATAATATGATCCACAATATAGGGACACAATTGTGGTAAACATCATGCATTAATTTCAAAATAAATAAGAAGATTCATAGCCTAGGGACACGGGCATGCCAAAGACTTTATCTCTTCCATAAAAGACATAGATAGATCCATGACATAGGATATGTGTCGAAGAGTATGAAAACATATATAAATGTTAAATATCCTAATTTTTAGACAACTTTTAGATACTATTGTTTACACACACCATTTGCTCTAAAATTTTAGGGTTAGAAATCTAAAGGTTTGAAACGTTCAAGAGACCAATTCTAAGGCTATTTTAATTTAAAAAATCAAGATTAAGATACCATGTCAACGTATTGATCTATTGGTAAAATAAGGATTTTTATATAGATTTATTTATATTACATTTTCCTTATATTTGTCTATTACTTTCATTGTTTTAACTATGATTCATAGCTAAACACTTTTATATGATAAATAATGAAAAATCTGTTTTTTTTTCTACAGATTGATTCATTTTAATTTATTAATGGAGATATAATTATATGAATTGTCTTTTATTAATCTTAATGTATGATTTAGTTATGCTAGCAACTAAATTTGATTTTAATATACTTATGGATGCCTCAAGAGACCCACTTACGAATGGACTATAGGTTAAGTAATATGAGTTAAACAAGATGCTTGAGAGAGACCTACGTAATCTTTTTGGTGTTAAGATGAAACCTTTTACGGATCATATAGATCTTAGTGAATTTATAGGGGTGTTGATTGGTATAGATACAGTTCAACGTACTAAAAAGTAAATGGTTGTATCTCGAGAGTAGAGAGAATGTAGTTTAAATATAGAAGAACCTATCAATCCAATTTAATATATCTATTCTAGGTTAATTGAATCATAAAATAAAATTTTATAGTAAGGGAGTAATTGTCTAAAATTTGATATTATATGAAGTTCTCTTTTGGTCAATTGTCTTACTAATTATTCTCTTATCTACCTATTAAGGTTTTATTTTATTTCATATTACTTTAATCAAAATCCATAAAATCCATTCTTTTATTTATTTACTAGTTAGTAGTTTTAGGTTTTCTAATCCATACCATTTCCTTGAGGGATCAACTCCTACTTACTATTTTATTACTTACTAAAGAAAGGTACACTTGCCTTTGTTATAGGTAATAGATACCTAAAACGAAAATTTGTAACCAGATAGAAAATAATGATCCATTAATATACACGTTTACCATAAATAACATAAAAATATATTTTGTAAAGCATGTAATCTTATAAAAGATAATAAATAAAACTACCTACCAATGTTTATGATACTAAAGGTTTTCATTACACCTTAATATTTCACAAAAGTTCTAAATAAGCCCCTGTCCTTATATATGATGTCATTTTTTGAAAGAAACAAAATAATTATATTTCATTGATGAGAACAAAAAAATCATCAAATGATATACGAGTAATTACAAAAAACCCAAAAAGTCATATGAGGTTGAAACCTTAGTCTAGTGTGATTTTGTGTAACTTAGTACTCGTACCAAAATAAGCTCCAAAAGCATCCAATTGCTTAAGGATTTGTCAAATGGTGAGAAAGTTCAGAGTCACTAGACACGCAATCTCTCTGATGTTTACTCAATGATGGGTATCTTTTATTTGTATTGATACATATGAATTTTCACCTTCTTAGACAATATATATTAGTTCTTCACCTTCTTAGACAAATTGTCAGCCAAATTTCAATATAATGTTCAAATCATCAATTTCGAAAGCGCAATATAATGTTCAAATTCTTAATAAAATCACAACATCAAGTTCAAATGCTCATCCAAATCACAACATAATATCTAAATTATTAATGAAATCATAATATAATGTTTCTATCCTCAACCAAATCATAACTCGATGCTCAAACACAGTTCAATTTGTTGTTCATTCACCATCATTAACTTGAGATTTTGTTATAGTTAATTTTTTCCCCTATTTTGACAACTTATATCAAGATGCTATAATTTTGATTGAAAAACTTTTTTCTTTTAATAGTTGCTTTCTCCTTATATCAAGATCCCATAATTTATATCTTTGATTATGTTTTTTTATCTCCTAACCAAAACTTTGCTTTTAAATAAGAAAATAGATGATTGTCAATGTATTACAAAAATGTAATCTAACTACAATTAATTCTTATACTATAATCGAAGTATAATGCATTACAAAAATATCAATTTGTGGGTTTTGTACCTCAATCGATGATTAAACCACTACCTCAACCCAGTAAAAGACATAAATTGATGATTACCCACACAATCAAACCACAAACAAAAGCTCAAATGATCAAATTAGTCCAAAAAACCCAGTAAAAAACAAAACCCACTTACCTCAGTCGATGATTAAACAAAGACTCATAAGGAAGAAGGGAACCTAAGCACCCAAAGGAAGAAGGGAACCGAAGCATGCGAAGACGCAGAAGTGAATCGAAGAACGTGAAGCAAGAAGATGGATGCATAAGGAAGAAGTTGGATGGAGAGAAGGGAATTGAAGCACGCACGGACGACGACTGCGAAGGAGAATCGGCAACAAAAGAGAAAACGAAAGAGAGGAGAAAGTGAGCATCGACCAGCTGGGATGGGTTTTGTGGATAGGTTAAACACTTAACCAGAATGATGTTGTTTGGTATTAAACCAAATGGTATTAAAAATGTTGAAGTCGAAGTTAACTACGATGTTTAGGTTTTAAACACTTAACCAGAACGATGTTGTTTAGCGTTAAACCAAACCATGTCATTTTTGTTTTATTAAAAATGTTGAAACTGAAGTTAACGACAGCATTTAGGTTTTAATTTTATTGACAGAATAACTCTTCAACTAATGAAATCTAGTCCCATCGATACACCTTAGCACTTATTTTTATTGCCAAGCATTCTCGACAAATTTACCGATGAAAATGGCTATTCCCTCACTATATTCCGTTGGAAATTTTAATGGGATAATTTCCCTTTATCTTTACTAACAGAAAATTTGTCCATCGCTAAATGCAATTTTTCTGACAATTTCACCAACAGGAATTTATTTTTTGTCATTGATTGCCTATGGTATTTTTACATTCGATAATTTGTAATTTTCTTGTAGTGATTGCTTTCCCATTAGGGATGTCAAGATCGGCCTGGCTCGAGGTCAACAGGTTTGACTTGATCAAATCAGCCCACAGGCCTGTTGTGAATGGGCCATCGAAATTTGAGTCATGCAATGGGCCACTGGCCAAGGTGGACGGGTAGAGCTGTAGCCCGAGCTGAGTAGCCCGACCTGTGGCCTATGGTCTGCACAGTGATCCAAACAAAACGACGACATTCTATTTATTTGTAGAATAATTTTTCTCCCAACAAAACGACATTGTTTTGTTTTAAGAGTAAAACGACGCCGTTTGAGTTATAACAATTAATAAAACATAAGACAAAATGAGGTCATTTTGTTACAAGCAAAAACGACGTCATTTTGCCTATGATTAAACGAGCTAGCAGCATTGCCCCCAGCCCTTTGCAGTCTCACTCTCGCATGCTCTCCAAGTCGCCCCTCACTTAGCACAGCAGCCTCCTCCTACGGTCCTGCCTCCGTCCATCTCCCTTCATCCCCCAATTGCTTTCATTTCTCTATTCTTCTTCTTCATTTCTTGTTTTTCCTCAGTTTTTCTTCTTTGCATATCATCTGCTGTGACTTGACGCAGTCACCAATGCTGAAACAACCAATGGTGATTCGGTGAACAGTCCAATGTACTTAATAAGGTAATCTCTCATTTTTTCTTGGTCAATTTGGTTTAATTGGTTATTTTTAGACATGATGTGGCTAATTTAAGAACTTTGTATGTTAATATTGGGAATATGGGATAATGCATGTAATGTGTTTGATGAAATGTCACAGAGATCATTGAGATTTATTGTGAATAACTAGGGTACATCTGTACTTGTAATCATTTTAGTTGTACATTATGGGTTTTGTTTGGATGTTTAAACTAGGAAAAATCCTGTTTTAGGAATTTATACTCTCTATGTTGCTTTTGGTGACTTTCAAGTTGTGTTGACATTCTTGCTCCTGTATAATCTTAGACATAGTTGCACATTCTCTATTTCCATTAATTTTCAAGCATAACAAGAATACGGGATTGGTCATAGAGATGATCAACTGCTATTTGTCTTTTAGTGGTTAAATGTGGGCAAAGGCTAAGACTACCGAGTACGAAGTCAAATTGTTTTTGGTTCTTGATATTTTTTATTCTTCTTATTGGTTTAATGCTGTAAAATAGGAGTAATTGAATTTATCACAATATTTGAAGAAAAAAAAGCATATCTTCTTTTACGTTTTTACACAAATTAAATCATAAAGAAAACATAATCATCAATAAAGGCATATTTTCCTTGTAACTGTAATATCGTCAACAAAGCTTCTCTAGCTAGATGAAGCTTCACTTTCTGGTTCCAAACCAGTGGAAAGTTATTAGAGAAGTAAAGTCTCTCATAAAGTTATGATATCAATTTCAACCACAACCACTAATTCATAATTTTCAACGATCACGTTACATGTAAAGCAACAAATATCTTCCTGTGCATAAAGGGACTATATAGTCTCATACTAGAGTCACATTTCTTATATTTGCTTCAAACTAAAGATATCGATTAGCTAACAAATATTCTATTATAGGTATCCAATGTAGTTGCAGTTCATCATTTAGAGGTATTCATTTTTTGTTTACTCGTGATAAGATTTCATCATTTAGAGTATGTTTATATATTGTCATCAAGCTAACTTTGGTTTTGTACATATCCGATGCACAATATTGACAAATCAATAAACTAAGCTAAAGGACACATTATTGACATGTCTATTTCACCAGACGATATTCCAACTTCTATCTTATCTAGGATCCATTCAATTTCTAACAATTTATTTGTTTTATAACACTGCTTTTGGCTATTCTATTGTATTATACTAAATAGGATTTCTGGCATAAATCTCTTGTAGCTACGAGGAAATTGTAGATGTATTAAAAGGCACTTGGGGTTTATATTAGACAACATTAATGAGACTGGACCCTCCCTCACAAGTCTCAACCCATCAATGTTTACCATTGTTGTGAAACTTCCAAGTATTATAACTGCAAGTCTCTTTCAGGTAGGGAATCCGAAGACATATAACCATTAATGTATTTACGTACATGCATACACTGTATAGCAATTGAAAAAAAAGAAATAATGTTTACAAATACTGAGCAAGGTTGGATATGCTTCTTTTGCTATAACTGAAGTGAGTTTGTAGTCAATTTCTCACTGTAATAGCCTCTTTATTTGTTTGTTAGCCAATTCTTGTGAAACTATGATATTTCAATTATCATAGTTTTATACTGGTATAATAATAATTGAAATATTCTTCATTGTTCTCTTGTTTGGTTATGTTCTGCTATGTTTTCTTCTAGTTTCTTTCTTGTCCTGCTTATTTAGCTTCATTTGAATTTATAATTTATAATTTCTAATTTGTATTTTTTCTACATCATATAGTGTATGTGCTTAACTTTTACTTTAGAGGATTTTCACTTCACACAACTATTCTTGTTTTGAATTTAGGCTAATAAATGTGGATTTTATCCCATATCTAGGATCTTGGTCTTAAATGGAGTATAAGCATGTATACTGGGATATTAATGAAATACTAAAACAAGCTACATCTTTTAGGTTGATATGTTGAGCGCATGATATTGCCTTGATTTACCTTTGGAAAATGGAAATAGGAGTGGTTTTAAAGATATATTAATTACAATATTTCTAATACACTTATGTATTAGACTGAAATTGAAATATTACAAAAATTATACTGCAATAAAGCAATTAATATTATCATCCACAACTTTATGTATTAGACTGAAATTAAAAAAGAATGTCATTTCCTAATACATTCTTATTTCTAACCTCAAGTATTTATATGTTTTTTGTCAGATGGATGGGCATTAACGTTCTAATCCAATGTTGAAGGTAGAAGTGGAAACTTCTTCTGACACCAGGTGACGATAGAATTTCAATTAGAACTCAAGTTATTCAACATCAAAGTGAAGCTTGGAATCACTTTAAGAAGACTATAGCGACCGAAAAAATTGAAAAAGCATAATGCAATTATTGTCAAAAGTTATATTCAACTTATTCGAAAGATGGAACGTCTCTGACCGATGTGTCATAATGCTAAGCAAAATAAAATAGCTAAACCACTACTGTAGCAGTGGTGAGTCTAGGTCGATCCACAGGGAGTGTTCAGTTAGCTTATGAAATGAAATTAATTGATGTTTAGGTAATAAGGGGATTTTGGATTAATAAGAAAATAAAATGAAATAAACCTAACAAAAATAAGTTAAAGAAAACATGTGAAAAATGATAAAATTAAAGAATTTGGTAGGGATCCAGTTCTTTGGTTAAATCTCGACTTACACCCTGATTAAGCATAGTTTATTGATTTGTTGTTCTTTTATCTCTCTTAGCAATTATCAATCGTAGATTAACAATAAGCTCTGTTAATATTGATTTTTCCTTAGATCCTAGTTGATTATGAAGCGCTCGTTAAAACCTAGAATAAGCTCTCTAAGTTTATCCTGACAACTGCCTTATGAATAAGAAAAATAGACCAATCTAGGTAATAATCACACAAGCTCGGATTATTTAACCTATATTATGTTATCTCTAATGATTCAGAGCCATTAGCTGCTACACATGAATCGGGAATACAACGATTATGTATTGCATTTGATTTTAGCAATGGGTTTTCATTAAAAACGATTTAATAGAGCATTAAAATCATCATCATTCAAATACCCAATCAATCCATGCAAGATAACATAATCAATTTCTAATGTGAGAAAGAAACAACAAAACAATAAAAAAATTCTTAACTTAGGTCGTTGGCGTCAATATTACCTTTGAACCGACATTGAAAACTTAACCTTCCAGAGGTCACTCCAAAGAAAATGCTTCAATCCCCATGAAAATACCCTACCGAAATCCCTAGTAGCTCTCTACTATGCCGCAAGCTTCTCTTCCTAGCTATTGCTCATAATCTGACAAATAAAGATAGTTAGACCACCATCACTATTCACTCCTCTACTCTTCTCTGCTTCATGCTCTCTCTGCTGCCACTTTCTTCTGTTTTCTCCCTTTTACTATAGCTGATGTGATGAATTAAGATTAATGGTCCAAGCTACTGTTCACCTTTCTTTTACTTAACCCTCCAAAACGTAACTCTTCTATACATTTAACGCAATTGTCTACGTTAAACGCATACGCTGTCTACGTTATATAGGACATCTGCGTGAAACACAGATGTCATCTGCGTAAAATTCAGATAGCGTTTTGACGCTCCTTAATGTTTTCGTTTTGCTCATGGCTTTCTCCTCATATGTTGTGGTTTTCTTCTTCAGATACTATTGATTTTTTTCTTTATTTTTCCGTCAAGAACTTTTAATTCTTCTTCTTGTCTTTTAATTTTCTTCGTCTTAATCTATGAAGACAAGTGAAAATTAATCTTTGGAAAACAACCCAAAAGTAGTGCTTTTAACTCACTTTAATTTCTTTGCTTCCAAATTATACCTAAAATCATATATGAATTAAAGTGAGTATCTTATGCATTTTCGTATCATTAATCGCTAAGTTAAATGATTAAATGTATCAACAATTAAACATATATCAATCTCATTTAAAAAGACCTATGGAATCACACACTTGAAGGAAGATAATTTTAAGTGGTCAAACATTTTTGACCCCTAACCTTATGAAAGGAAAGAATGAAATGACCGTAGCAACTTTTGACAACCATAGATTAAGGATTTTGATGGCTAATATGATTATTGGAGATGAACAACCATTGTCTATAGTTAAAAGCAAACAATTAAGGATATTTCTTAATTCACTCCAACCGAATTTCAAGGTTCCAAGTCGGAATACATTGAGGAATGATATTTTCAAATTTTATGAGGACAAGAAGAGAGAAACATTAAGAGTATTGTCGAGTGTTCAAGGATGAATTGCTATAACAACAGATATGTGGACAGTTGATAACTACAAAAGAGTTACATGGCAATGACGACACATTATATTGATAATGATTGGAAGTTATATGCAATAGACTTGGGAGGTAGTTGTATTCTTTAATATTCTTATCATTTACTTTTTTCATTATTTTATGAGTTTATGTTTCATGTTGGTATGCAACACTGCATACAACTGAAAAACTGGCAAACGTGTTGAAAGACTGTTTGATAGATTTAAACATCGACAACAAAGTATCCTTCATCATAGTCGATAATTGTAACACAAATGATGCTATGATTCAGAAGTTGAAGGGTAAGATGTAGGTTGGCAGCTTATTGGTTGAAGTTAAGTTATTTCATATGCGTTGTTTTGTGCATATTCTTAACTTGATTGTGAAGGATGGGTAATTGGAGACAATAAAGGAAGCAATAGAGTGTATTCGAAATAGTGTTTTATATTGGAGTGCAACAGTTGACAATCAACTGATTGTATTTGCCCATAGCTGATTCTATCAAAGATTATTGTATAATTTTTTTGCATTTTACAAGCAAATTATATTGTATAATTTATTTGCATTTTACAAGCATTCTCTGAAAAAAAAAACTTTATCATACAAGATGTTTAATATTGCATTAATATGCATGCTGTCTAATATAATGATAATAATAAAATTAATCAAAATTTTAATTTAATTTAATATTTTTCTATAATTTGTATTGATGCATTATTACTTTGGCTTTTATGAGATGACTTATAGACCGTACATAGTGGAATCATGATTCGATTAAGTTCCGAATAATCAAAAATCACACTTTCTTTTTTTTCCCGGAAGATCTGAACTAAAGAATTTGTGTTTAACTTTAATTAAACAATTTTAATAAATTAATCAAATTTTAAATTTTAAATTTTTATTTTATAAATTTTATTTAAAAATTAAAATTAAAATAATTAAAAAAGAATATGTGTCACGTGTGTGACTTAAGTGTCACCCCCATGACACAAATTCATTATTTTTTGTTTTTTAATTATTTTAATTTTAATTTTTTATAATATTAATAGTACAATAATTAAAATTTAATTTATTATTAAATTCATAATAATATAATTATAATTAAAATGATAAAAAAGTAAAAAATATAAAAAGTCACAAGCGTGACAAGTTGTAGTTTTATAAAATAGATCATGAGTTTGAATACCAAACAAAGCAAGTATAAAGCCAAAAACTTTGCATCTTTTATAGTAGAGGGGTATAAAAATGAATAGAAATTACAAGTGTCTTATACATCCTTCCAATATATAAGTAATGGCAATTATAAAGTTAAAAAGTCATTAATGATTAAACGTTAAAGAAATATATATCGTCTATTTATTTTCAATATATTTTATTTTATTTAACATATATATAGTTAAGTAAGCAACAAATTGTAAGCTTAAAGATGTGTAACTTTTTAAATTGAATTATTTGTTTATAACGTCATCGACTTTTGATTTTAACTCATTAGTTAGTTCTGTAGTTATTTGATTAGAGTTATAGTACTATAATTAAAAGTTCTAACTTGTCAATTATATAGTTACAGAACCGCCACTTTCATTATTGTAAGATGATGCCCTTTATGCTTTTGCTTGGAAGAAAAGGATACATGGATCTTGCACCGACCAAGTTGATGAAGCTAATAAGGAGCTTTGCTATGTAATAAATTGTAATGATTTTGTTCACTACATGGATAAATAAATCGAGTGTTGAAAATTTTTTAATTAATAACCTTTCGCACTTTTTTCCTTAACTCAAATTCTATTGTTTAGTATTATAACCTCACGTATTATACATATACAAGAAAATAATATTAATATTATGTATTATTAGTTATGATCTCAAGTAATTAAAAAAAAATCCTGTAAGTAATTGGTTACTAAATTCTCAAGGAGAAATCGTGAACGTGTTGAAAGCTACATATATTTAATAAAATTCTGTTATTTAGTATTATTATCTCCTTACTACATAATTGTAATGCTATGAATATTTTATATACATTTCTTATATAGGAATCTCATTTATAGTTATATGAGATTATTAATTATTTATTTTTCTTATTTTAGTTTACTCTAAATACGAATAGGATATATACCCTATATAAGTATATAACACAAGAGTATCATCCATATCTATACAAGATTATTATTTAAAAATTCTATACCAAATTTAAATAGCTTATATTGGAATAGTTTATTATCCTATTTTAAAATATATTAGTACCTACTACTATAGATATATCTACAAACATAACGGGTTTCCTGTATTCTTACTACATGAAGTTACTAGCGGCCAATATGTTCAGGTTTCATGTTACGGAGTTTCCTCGTTTTCTGGCGTTTTTCCTTTTTTTTGGGTTACTCGTAAGTGCAAAAGGTGACATTAGCTTTGATCAAAACTATTATATTACATGGGGAAATAAGAACGTTGTGTCACGGCAAGGTGGCGCAGAAGTTCAGCTCTCCCTCGACAATTCTACTGGTAAGTTTCTTCGCTGTGAAACGACGTTTCATATTAGATTCTCGGATGCATTAATCTCTATATTATATTAGTCTTTGATCTTCTCGTCTTCATACTTCCCTTTTTGATGCTAATCCTACATTCCTTTTATGTCAATATAGGATCTGGACTCGGATCCAAGCTAAACTACATTTCTGGATTCTTTACTATGAGGATAAAGCTACCAGGGCCTGATTCTGCAGGAGTGGTCACTACTTTTTATGTAAGTACACATCATATATATATATGCACAATTATTATATATTTCAACAATCTCGTAACTTTTCTTTTTTTTCAATGGACATATGGATATATACATACATACATATATATATATATATAGATATATATTGAAGAAAGCGAACAGATATGGTACAGTCGTGGACCCTAATATGATGAGTTTTTTCCTGTATGGCCAGCTAAGTTCACATAGCAATAACCATGACGAACTGGACTTCGAGTTCTTGGGTAACAAGGAAGGAAAACCGATTATCTTACAGACCAATGTGTTTTCGAATGGTGAAGGGAATAGAGAAGAAAGAATTCTCTTTTGGTTCGACCCAACAGCAGATTTTCATACTTACAGTGTCCTATGGAACGCACATCTTGTTGTGTAAGAACAGTTTAATTTTCTTTTTCTAAAAATTTTGGAATTAATTATATATCGTGATGAATATGTTGGGTTATGCGAGATCATCAGATTCTTTGTGGACCATGTACCCATAAGAGTGTTCAACAGCAAAACGAACATCGGAGTAAGATACCCATCACAGCCGATGCAGGTACTGCTAAGCTTGTGGGACGGATCCAGTTGGGCAACAGGTGGCGGAAAAACAAAGATTGACTGGAGCCATGCACCTTTTAAAGCTTACTTCCAAGGATTTGGGATTAACGGGTGTGCTGTCCAATCATGTTACTCTTCAAAATATTGGTGGAATTCCATTTCGAAACTTAACCCCACGCAACAAATTGCATATGAGAATGTCCGGAAAAACTATCTTATTTACGACTATTGTTTTGATAGAAAAAGGTTTCCAAAGCCTCCTCCAGAGTGCCATGGAACTAGTTTCTGATTTCTTCGTTAAACCACCTACGTGCATGGTTTTCCATTACAAGTATAGAATACTGGTGAGAAGTCAAGCTAGAAGTACCTAGCTGGTTGTCACTAAAATGCCTACTTACTTTTACGCTTTATGGTTGTGTTAATTTAATGATCTGAACTGGGCTAATTTAATCTTGGAGTTAAAAAATTGTAGTTAATTTTACCTTCATAAAGCTGTTTTTTAATTGATTTAGAATATGCCATTCGTAATTGAACCTTTGCCTATACAATTTCCATTATTTCTTTTATCAAATGGATGAGAATATGTTTTTAATACATAAATATTTGCAAGATTACATAGACAATTATCAATTTTTATTATGAATTATTAACAAAAATATTTTTTAAACCATTTGAATCTATTCCATTATTATTATTTACTAGGAATTAATATTAAATACTAAACATTAGTTTTCACTAAAATGCATACTTACTAATATATGAACATTGACTACTTAACGTTGGCATAAATAAAATTTAATTAACTTTGCGATCATTGAACAATTTTTTAATTGTATCTCATTTAAAATTTCACAATTTTCTACTTATTTTCCATTAATTCCTTTATCAAATGAGAAGTACATGTGATAACATATATTTATTCGCAAGATTTCATACACAGTTGACAAGTTAGCTAGAAATTATTAACAAAAATATTGTTTAATCGTCGGTTTTCACTAGCATGCGTACTTATTATTACATGTTATGGAAGTGCGAATTTGATGATTTGAACTTTGGTAATTGCCAATCTCAAAAAGTTGATTTTCAATATCAAAATATATGGAATAATTCTTTCTATTACTGTACCTAATTAAAAAGTGTCGTCAACATTGAATTTTTCAACGTTTCAGAGGTCAACTAAATGATCAACATTATGGTAACTCGAACTGTCACTATTGCTCAAACTATGGGAGTTTTTATTTGCATCATTTATAATCGGGTCTTCACTTACACTTGTATTTTCAATAGGGCCAAGCTGATTTAATGTCGATTAATAAAATCTAATTAACTTTGCCACCATTAGGCTATTTTTCAATTGGTTTGAAACATGATAGTTAAAAGTTCATTTTTATCATATGTGTTCCATTAATTTCTTCATAAAATGAGGATCATACATGCTTAATATGAAATTATTTACAAGATTACATGGACGTTCACATTTTTTTTACCTAAAAAGAGGGTTAATTGTAAAAAAATATCAAACTTTATTCAATTTTGCAATTATGGTCCAAACTTTAAAATGTGTCAATTAAATACCCAAACTTTAAATTTTTTCCAAATCTAATCCAATGTTAACATGTCTGTTAATGTTATTTACATGTGATAGCTGTCATTTGCATTGTGTTTTAGGGTTAAATTGTTATGTATTTAGTATGAAATTAAGTGTTAGGTGTGTATTTAGGTTTTAATTGTATTAGTTGTGTGTTTAAGTGTTTTTTATGAGTTAGTATGAGTCTTTGAGCTTAATTGTTATATTTTCTAAGTACAGTGATGTGTTTGTTAGTGTTTAGGATAAAAGGCGAAGAACGGAGAAGTTGCAAAGAGTTTCGAGCCAAAAACATAGGCCACAATCGTGGCCTGACGAGCCAGAGCAGCCAGGGCATGGTCGTATACTTTGGGGCACGATCGTCACAGAGAGCTTACATTCAGGCCACGATCGTGCACATTGGACCATGATCATGATAGAAAGGTTTAGGTGTTGGCTACGATCATGACAGAAAGTTTAGACACTGGCCACGATCGTGGCTCGTGGCCTATGTCGGGTTGAAGCAAAAACTCGAAATTCGCAATATTTTTCTGACCTTTTCGACCCTAACTTTAACTAGAGCGTCCAAAGTATAAATACATTATTATGAGACAGATGCAGCAGCCAGGGAGAGTCTGAAAAAGATAGCATTCACATCATCCACATTCCGAGAAAAACCTAGAGAGTTATCAAGAGATTGAGGAAGGAGACAAAGGAAGAGAGTCACGGAGACGAAGCTTGACAAGACGTAGTTCCCGAAATAGGTGATTTCCTACAGTTACTACCTCTACGAATCCTTTCTGACGGTATTTATTTTTTATTTCAATTTTATGAATGTATGAAATTGGGATGATTATTGAGATTAACTATTGTCGAGTGTTGATTTATGTCTAAACTCACCTTGGGGTTTTTGTTCATTGAGATCAATAAAGTTTGATTGATTGTGTTTTTATTGATTTAATTGTGATTTAATTCTGCTCTTAATAACTTAGCCATAGACTAAGACGGTGAGCCGAGTAAAAATAATCAAATTGGGCTAACGAGAATTAGGTGATTTAATAGGTAAAGAATTGAATCAAACCGGTATAATCGTGTAACGAGAGATCGAGCATAGGTTCTCGGTAGGTTATTAGACAATTTAGAACTAATTTCAGTTTTGGGTCAATTGTGAATCGAGAGATCACAATTTCATAATTTAAATTAGAGATTATCAATTAGGGTTAAGCAACATATCTTTCAATACAGAAATTCAAAAATTACAAACTATATACCATTGGAAAGCTAAGATCAAGACCTACAGCTTTCATGAAGGCAATTTTGCCTAATTCCACATGTATCGATACAGATTAATCAATTAAGTAAGGTTACTATTTCATCCAAAATTATACTTCAATCATGCATAAATGCACCCAGACATAGCTATCTTATAAAAGTCATAACTTTTGCATCTGAAATCCAAAATTTTCGATCTTTATAGCAATAGAAAACTAAAAGGATAATCTACAACTTTTATGTAGACCACTAAGCCTAATTCTGCCTATATCGGTGCAGTTTATCCATTAAAGTTTCAGTTCGTATTTTTACCCCATTCCTTGTTTTCACTCATCAATTCACAAACAATTCTCACCCAAATTTCAAAGGACCCGAACCAACATAAATTTCCTTACATACCAAACTCCTTTGCTACACAATTTAACACAACCAAACTATCATAATACTACTCAACATTCAGCACACAACCAATCTCATAGGATAAAATTCAGCATACATATATAAGTATCAATTCACAACAACAAAGAATTACATACTTCATAATTTGTTCATAATGTCGAAGCAACATCTCAGTTGCAAAATACATACAGTATCATGGTCGCAAAATAAATACTATAATGTTCATGCTGGCATGCTACTAAGATTATTTAAAAGTGTTTGACATTAACTTAGTTACAAAATCTGAATTCCTTGGAGTTATGCCAAAAACTTTGCAAGGCTTTTAATGATCTGCTGGTTCTTCACCTGAGGAATAGAAAATGTGGGGTGAGCCGAACAACTCAGTGGCTAATATACCTATAGTCGATGCTAATGAACTACACACCACACAATAATCATGCATAACACAACACATTATCACAACATAAATGGGCTGTAAATTATTGTCAATCACAACATTCAATATACATTAATACGTAACTTGTTCGAAAATGCAATGCACACACAATGACTAGAGAGTTCCGTGGAACGAAACAGCGAAATCGAAGTTTACACCGTGAGACAAAACGAGTCCGATTTCTCAGGATCTCGTGGCCACAAGCGGGCAGCCAGGAGAAGGCTATAAGTTGATGTGCACGTGACTAACGAAACGGATTTCTCTTTCGCCCACATAACAGAGTTTTTATAATCATACATTCTACATTGTGTTCATGCTTTCATGTTTCATAATTCTTTTCTTTTCCATTCACACAAGGTCATCAAAATTATCACAATGCAACACAATACACATTCACAAAATATTCTTTCCCACATTCACAACAAATAAAGCAACATACTCATCATACCTACACATAATCAATGTAGTTCATCATCACAAACTATAAACATATTACCCACCTATTTAGCTTGATATTTTCGAAAGTCAAGCTTGTTCTTCTTCTCGCTCTTGGCGTCTATATTCCCGGTTCCCTAAAAACACACATAAAGCTTTCCTTAACCTAACTATCATGAATAAACTCATATTTATTCTCTTCTTGATTTTTATCTAGCTAGAAAACTAAGTTCTAACATTAACCTCCTATTCTCCTTCTTTCTTTTCTCATCTTCAACATATAACAAAACCTTAGTTTCTCTCTCCACTTCCTTTAACATCTTCTTCACATAAAACCTACCTCTTTCTTCTATCAAAACTAATATCAAAACTAAAGAATATGAAGGTTTACCTTATTAGCAAAAGACTTAGATAAAACTCTTCTTTCTTCCTTTTCCTTACTTTCTTCTTCCTTCTTCTCCTTGTTTTCTTTTTCTTCTTCTCTCCTATACGACTCTCTTCCTTTCTTTTCTTATAATTCACGATTCTTCCCTTCTTCTCTTTTTTCTTATAACTCACGTCTCTCCTCTTCTTCGTCTTATTCAATTTAATGCAAATTTTTGTGTTTTTACCATTTTGCCCTTCCTTATTGAAGTATTTCCATAACTACCCTTCTCTTTCTTCTCCTTCTCTTCTTTAATTTCACTACCACACACTCACGTCTCCTCCCTATTTGTCTTATTCATTTAAGACAAGTTTCTTGTGTTTTACCAATTTACCCCTTCTTTTATTAGGAAATTCCTATTAACTCCTTCACTTAATTTTAATTACTTCTTTTAATCCATTCCACCATATAAAATTCAAAATATACCTTATTAGACTCCTAAAATTTCTAATTCATAAATTCTAATCTATTTTCATGCATAATAATTTAATAAAATAAATAAAATAAAATAAAAATATAAAAATCCTAAAAACGGAGTCCAACAGATTGTGTCTTAAGTGCTTGCTAATAGGCTCAAAAAGATACTTGTCCATGTCATCTCTATTAACCAATCAGCTTTTTTCGCGAACCGAATGATTACTAATAATGTCTATGTGACTTTTGAAACTCTCCATAATTTGAAAAATAGGAAAAGTGGGGAGTTGGGTTATTGTGCACTCAAGATAGATATTAGCAAGGCGTATGATAGAGTGGATTGGAACAATCTTAAGGCTATTATGACGGCTATGGATTTCCCTCCTGTTTGGGTCAAATGGATGACTATGTGCTTTTCTGATATTACTTACATGGTGAATTTAAATGGCTCATTGGTTTGTCCTGTCATCCCAGGTAGAGGACTTAGACAAAGAGATCTTATTTCCCCTTATCTGTTTCTACTTTGTGCAAAAGGACTTTCTACCTTGTTTGTGGAAGCAGAAAACAGGGGTTTGCTTCATAGATGTAGTGTGGGGCATAGATGTCCTAGAGTTTCTCATTTACTGTTTGCCGATGACTCTCTTTTTTTCTTTGAAGCTAATGCAAGGAAGGCAAATGTTGTTAAAGAGATTTTATCTGAATACGAATTGGCTTCTGGTCAATCAGTGAATTTCCAAAAGTCGAGCATTCTATTTAGCCCTTGTGTTTCTCAAGCAGCGAAGAGAGGTATTTGTGCTACTGTGCGGGTATCTGACCCGATTAGTAAAGGTACCTATTTAGGTTTACCTTCTTTAATTGGGAGAAACAAAAAACAAATCTTTAGCTACATCAAAGATAAGTTATAGAAGCACGTTCATAGCTGGAATAATCGTTTTCTTTCAAGAGCGGGAAGGGAACTGCTTATTAAATCGGTAGCTCAGGCTATCCCATCTTACTGTATGTCAGTGTTTCTATTGCCTCGCTCTTTGTGTTCTGAACTACAAGTTATTATGAATCGTTATTGGTGGAATGGTAGGAAGGAGACTGGGAAGGGTATTAATTGGCTCTCGTGGGATAGGATGAGTCGCTCGAAGAAGTTTAGAGGTATAGGTTTTCATGATCTTTACCATTTTAACATCGCTATGCTGGGTAAGCAAGGATGGACGCTTCTTACAGAGAAAGATACTTTCTTCTTTAGAATTTTTAAAGATAAATATTTTCCCTTGGGGGATTTTTTGAAAGCTCATAAAGGATCTAACCCGAGCTTTGTGTGGACAAGTATTTTTACAACTATAAACGTTTTGAAGAATGGGTTAGGTGGAGAGTAGGAGATGGGCAGGATACTATTGCACTTCGGATCAATGGATTCCTAAGGAGAGTTCTTTTGTGGCGGAGGATGGAGAGTTGTTTATTAGTGGTTCATGGAAGGTTTGTGATTTCATTGATTGGAGTCAAACGAGATGGGATGTGGGCAAGTTGATGACTTTCTTTTCAGCAAGGGATGTTAGAGGAATTTTAACTATTCCTATAAATATGTTTCATGTTCGTGACTCTTTGATGTGGCACTTTAAGAAGAAAGGCAGATATAATGTAAAATATGGGTATTATACAAGTTGTTCTCTTCATGGATTAAACAACGTAGCTTCATATGGTGAGATTTGGGGAATTATATGAAAGTTGAAAATCCCACAGAAAGTTGCAAAGTTTATGTGGTGAGCCTCTAGAGATGTTTTACCTTCGAAGATTAATTTGGCAACAAGAGGAATGGAACTGGATCAACAATGTCTTTATTGCTCACAAGTAGAAAGTTCAGATCATCTTTTAATAAATTGCAGCTGGGCCCAAGATTGTTGGAAGTTTGCCCTTGATTTCTCACCTGTAGTAAACTCCAATCTCTGTGATTCTTTTATGCAGGTGTGGTCAAATCTTAGAAAAGAGGTTGCTGAGCTCTTCGCTTTCACTGCTTGGTATATGTGGCGAGCAAAGAATGACCTCCTGTGGTCTTCCAAACCAACGGCTCCTAATAAAGTAGTCCTGGATGTTGCGTTGCACTTAGCAAGTTGGAGTTCTCTGTTCGGTTTGAGACTTGCGACTGATTCCCAAGCTGCTGGTACACATTCCTCTTTGACCAATGTGACTAATCTTGATCATGGTGAGTGGCAAGCTTTTGTGGATGCTGCCCAATTTCATACTAAAGATTGCTCTGGATTTGGTCTCATCACTGAGACGGCTGAAGGTGGATTTATTACGGCTGTTTCTGGGTTTAGTGAAGGTCTGAAGGATGCTGCTACTGCTGAAGCTCTGGCTTTACGCTCGGCTTTGCTGTTTATTCTGGAAAATCTGCACACCGAGGGATTGATTATTTCAGATTGTCGTATGTTAGTTCATGCTATTCATTCAAACTATGAGGATAACTCTGATTTTGGTTTGTTAGTTCATGATTGTAAGACTTCGCTTGTTTTTAGGCCAAATCTGCAGGTTAAATGGCTTCACAGAACAATGAATGGTAATGCTCACAATTTGGCTCGAGTTGCCATTCATTTTTCTCACCACTACATTTGGGAGAATGTCCCTAATGTTCTTATTCCTTTTTATGGTTCTTAATTAATACAAATGGTTCTTTACCTTTCAAAAAATATATATAATTTTAAACTATATATATGAAAACTCACTAACAAACTGCTATTTATATACAGCTTAAAAATAAAGTAAGAGAAATTTATTGAGGAATTTAGAAATTAATTTCTTAATTTACATAATTATTGCACTATGTTTCTTATGTAGTTCTTAGGCTTAAAACATGACAAAATGTCTTAATGTGAGCTCAATCTAAAGTTGCCAACAATATTGGAGTCGATAAACCTACAAGAATAATTTAACCAAACTTGAATCAATGTTAAGTAATATAATATAAACACCTCAAATTTACAATAACAAGTAATATAATATCCTTTTCTCTTATAATTAAATATTCCAAAGAAGAAGAAAAATTAAACTACTGTACGATCTTGCAATAAAATTAACTTTCTCAAAATGCATTTAAAAGAAAAAAGATGAACATAGAAACTAGAAAGAGAGATTGTCTTTTATTATATATACATATATATATATATATACATAGTCGCACATTCTTTCCCATGCCACTGATAATCCAAAGGTTTAGAATTGTTCATATTATGTTTTGAAATTCTCACTTCATCTTTTTACAAGGGGCCGCAAGAAGTGCTTCATCTTCTCTCATACGTTTCATGCTGCTACCAGTGTAACTGCACCGAAATTGCCTGCCTCGAATTATGGTTGAGGGACATTTTTTTCCAGACTCAGAATCTATAAGATTGATCCCTGAAATGAGTTGGTCATGCACTCATGTAGAACAACTAGCCATTATATTATAGGAGATGAATGAATAACATTAGCCTATCGGGGCTATGTACCTAAGCTGCTTTCATTTATCTTCAACTTCTTGAGTAAGTTGATATCCTCCATTAACTTCTTCCTTTTCAAACCAACGCTACCGAATCCAGTCACCTGGTAATCAACAAATCCTGAAGCCAAAGAAGTCCCGAGTCAAGGCAAATAAAAGTAAACAAATACTTATAAGTCAAACTCCTATAACAGATCCATGAATCACAGGATTAACAACCCTCTGTAAACTATCACCAAAACTGCAAACTTCGTACCAGAGTTGCTTTCTTTCAACTTTTTGTTCGTAATCAACTCGGCCTCTCTTAATGTTAACCTTCCACTAACACCATTGTCCTGGGACTCTATTCTGCGGTTAATTGTACACCCATTATCTTGAGGATCCTGCGTTCCTGGAGAATGGAAAAAGTTAATTTAGAGGAAAGAACCATTCTTTTTATAATGGCATTCATTACCTCTATATTGGGAAGTGACCAGCTTGGGTCCTTGACAGTCAATATTTTATGTGGTCCGCAGGCCAATGGGAGTAAACTCTTACCCTTAAACTACAGCAAAATGGTCTATCTTGAGCTTTAACTTTTGTCATTTTCATTAACCTTCTCATCATTACTGCTCAAAGTTGTTCTTTTTCATATACTCTTATGTGAAGCACCCCAATTCACAAATTCACGGACAAATTAGAAGACGACAAATTCACTCTTGCTGAAACAGTTTTTTCATTTTTTTTAAAACTTTTTCCTTTGGATTTCTAGCCCAGAGAGGGGGAAAAAAGAACAGACATAAAAGATCATGAAATTAATGCGAAAACAAGAGTAAGAAACTTACTTTTGGTTCCAAGTTTACAGAGTTTTCCATGAATAACAAGCGCGGCCTTATGGTTTTCACCAGTAGGCAAACCTTTAGTAGAGAAGAAGTTGAGAAGCGATCTCCAAGTGACAGAGGAGGATACAAGGTCAAGCCCTCTACTGAGGAAGTGACCATTGAGCTTCAAGGTTGATGGGTCCAATCCAAAAGCTCTGGCAATAGAACCCAAGTCTAGTTTCTGGTCGTCCCATGCCACCCACGTTACTACCTTATTCGACATTGATGGGCACCATAGCCTCACCGTTCTTGGTTTAACACTGTCTGACATATTTCGCTGTTCTCTTTGTATCTATCAACGTCCCTCCTCCTATCCTAATCCTAAGGAAACAAGCAACAAAGAGTTGTACACTTTTCCTGTTTCTATGAGCACAGTCGTACACTGTAGAACAGAACTCGCCAACGATTTCTCGAAGCATCTGAAACCTTTCTACGCAAAAAGTCGTACTTCCCGTTTAATATAGACTCAATTTTGGGCTTGAGCTTTATTCAGGGCTTGCGTTTGTAAGAAATCGATCTTTCGTAGATATCATTGTTTGAAATTGAAAATAAAAAATGAAAATAACACTTTAAGAAATCACAGTAAAGTGAATTTATAAAAGAGAGTTAGAATATTCTCTCTTATGTACTTATCTCCTTATTTTCCTTTAAATTGGTACCATAGCAGAGTTCCAAAAATGTTTAACTCTGTTTTCGCAATTCCAAACTTACAAAAGAGAATTATGATAATTGGTGTATTCATATAATGGCAATTCTTGGCTTTCAAAATGCATGGGAGATGGTATAGTAAGGATATGAAGAATTGACAAATAAAGAAGTGTTGAATCAAACCCAAAGGAAATAGTTTCAAAGGAATCATAAAATGGATTAACGTGCTCTTAGTATTACTCATGTGGCATTAAATGTTGAAATGTTCCAGAAAGTGTCAAGTGCAACAAAGTAAAGCAAGCTTAAGAGATTATTCAAAATGTTCACAAAGGATTTGAAAAGGTGATAAAGATGCATCTTCAAACTTTGAGAGCTTAGTTTAAATCCTTACAAATAGAGGAGTCTAAATCTATTCATGATTATTTTACAGGAGTTTTGACAACTACCAAACAAATAAGGAGATAGGGTAAAAATTAGAAGATTCTTGAGTGGTGAAGAAAATTATTCACACTCTTCATTCAAAAATTGATCTTATTGTTGTGGCTATTAAACAGTCCTAAGATTTAGAAGCCATGACCATTAATGACTTAAAAGGATCTTTACAAGCTTATGAAGAAAGATTGAAGAAGGAGTCTCTAATCTAAGATACACATCTGTGTAGCTCACCTACACGATCGTATAAGTACCCATACAAATGTGTAGGTTGCAAGGCTGCTTGAAACTTCATCTTTGTGCTCCTACATGCTTCCAGTGACTTACATAGTCCTATACACAACCGTATATGTCATATATAAAGGCGTGTGTGTAGCATGTCGTTCTCTCATGCAAAGGGGTTAAAACCCTAGATAACTCTACATGAGAAATATCAATGAGAAATTTGGAAATGCATTTCATGCACATGCCTAATATAGCATATATATATATACGTGAATTTAATTTTTTTCATACATTACAATAAATGTTTATGCACTCAATTGATATTTTTCAGGTATAATTGATTTTTAAATGAGTGTGATGTGAATTATGGATTATATTTCTTGATTGATTTGGTGAGTATAAATATTGATTTAGAATTTCTGGTGAAGATTGAGAAAATTTCTGAAGTAATGAGTATGTTTGGGACTAGAAAAAATGCCAAGTAGCAAGACAATTCATAAATGGTAGTAGAAATTAGTAACGAATGGCAATAGAAATGTTTGACACATAGCTTTAGGATTTAATGACAAATGACATTGAGAATCAGGAGATAATTGGACTAAAAATTAGAGACAAATGGACCAAAGATTAAATGATAGAGGGTACAATATTAGAAGATATTATGGTTAGCATTATCAATTAAGAGGTAAGTGTTGTCATGACACTTACCAAGCTTTTTAATCTTGCTATTTACCACCTATCCACGACACTCTATTGTAAGACCATCTTCATTTTCTTATCTTTCACCTTTACCATATGCTTTCTTCTTCATCTTCTTCATTTTTCTTCATATACAACACTCTCTTCTCACCCCTCTCAACGTTGAATGTTATTCTCATCCATCACTTACTACTTCCATTTTTGTTATCTTCTCCATCTTGTTACTAAAAGACCTAACCATTCCACCTTGAATGATGATGATCGCATGATGTTTAAAAGATAGGGTTAAGTTATGATTTGATGACCTTAAAGTTAAATTAGTAAGTGTAAATCATTATTCTTCATAGTTTGTTAGATAACAACTTTTATGATGATAGTTAGGGGTTAAATGATCATAAAATGGTGAAGAGTATATGCTGAAACGTGGATTAGAAACATGGGTGTATTCATGTCTTGTTTTTAAATCCATGATGATTAATAAGTCATAAGATGTTATAGAGATGCTTTTGAGATAGAATGATCATTATCATGGTGTAGAAAGAGTGCAGAAATTTTGATAGATAAATGGATATTTTCATGTTCTATTTTTGATGTATAATAATATAGATTTTTGTGGACTATTATAGAGATGAATTAAAATGAGTTTAAAGCTAAAGAAAAGGGTAGTGTAGTGTCTTGAACTGAGAAGACTTAAAATCACAGTCTAGGGATAAAACGAAAGTGATAATGGAGTTGAATGTGTGCAGAAATTTGATGAATTTATGTATAGATTGATGTTCTATTATTGTGTTATGATCAACAATAGATTATGAATTGTTTAGGAATGATATTGAGCTAAAATAGAGGTGAAAATGAAAAGGAAATGATGAGAAATTAAGCTAGAAATCCTAGACTAAGCATAAGACATGTTAGATGTAACTTGTAGGAGTTAAAAAGCTGGAAAATAGGAAGAAGATTTCTTGGGATTTTCGAATGTGAACAACCCACAATCGTGGGAAGTCATCCACGATTATGGGAATGACTATTACTTGAATTATACTTCTTTTCTGCGATGTTTAAAACATCAAATGGTTAGGTATTTTCCTATAATACATTTAGGCTTGAATAAAGCTTGAAATGAACTTAGTTTGATGATGAATTAAGTGATTAAATATGTGATATGTTTAGGGTGATAATTGAGGTTATAACTTAATAATAGATTGTTAAATATCAAATGTTCAATTCTGGAAATTTAGAGATGTTATAGGTGTTGGACCCCGAATTTTTTGAGAATTTATTTTATTAAATTAGAAAGCATGAATATAAGTAGAATTCATGGATTAAAAACCTTTAGAGTTTAAATTAGTTTATTTTTTATTTTCGTGAGGTAGCATAGATAAAAAAGGAAGAATTAGAATGAAGATAAGGAGATAGAAGGTATTAGATTGAATAAGGAAGGGTAAGATTGGAAGGTTAAATTTTTGTCTTAAACTAATAAGACAAGAAGAGAAGAGAGTCGTGCGTGTTAAGAAAGAAAAAGAAAGAGAGTCATGGAAGAAACTAGAAGAAGAGAAGGAGAAGCCTAAGAATAGAAAGAAAAAGAAGAAGGAAAGAAAAGAGCAAGGAGAAAGAAGAGGAAGAAGATTATCAGCTGATTTTTTTCTTAGGTAAAGCTTATTATTCTTTTTTTTATAGAAGAAGGGAGTAAAGAAGATAGGTTATGTGCTGAAAATGAAGAGAAAAGTAGAGAACTAAAATTCTTCTCTTTAGATTTTTATAAACCTTGACTAGATCTTAGTTCTTCTAGTTAGATAAATCAAGAATAGATTAAGTTTAAGCACATTCATGAATATTTAAGCTTATGGAAGCTTTATTCATGTATGATGATAAAATGGAAATATGTTTGTTCTTAGGGAACCAAGATTATTGAAGGCAAGAACAAGAGGAAAGATAGACTTGATCTTGGAAATATCCAGTAAATGGATAGGTAATATGTTTATAGTTTTTGTGATGATAAGCTAACTTTATTTGTTTGTATTTATACTTAAATGCTTGCTTTTACTCATTGTGAATGTGAGAAAAATGTTTTGTGAATTTAATATCATGCTTGTTATGTAAGGATTTTGCAACTTTTGTATTGATGCAAAAATAGAAAAATTCAAAAAGCATGAAATATATGAATATGTTATGAAATAAGTATGCATCAGAAAATCGGCTTCCATTCTGTTCAACACATGCACGTTGACCAAAAGCCTTCTCCCAGTTACCCGCTTGTGACATATGAGCTCCGAAAAATGGACTCATTTTGTTCATGGTGTAAACTTCGGTTTTTTCATTTTGTTTCATGGGATTCTCTCGAGCCATTATATTTATGCATTGCATTCCGAATTGTTAAGTATAGAGCATAATTGAGTTTTATAATTAGATTATAAATTAATTTTATGATCTGATTGTGAGATGAAGTATTCATGTTTATGTAAAATTCTCAAATTTAGAATGTGAATGTTATAATTTGTTGAAATTAAAATAACAATATATATGTGTATGTGTCTGTGCGTGTTTGTTTGATTTGTGTGCGATTCTTTATCACTGACTAAAAACATATTAGCCATTGAGCTTCCTAGCTCACTCCACAAATTTTTCTACTCCTCAGGTACAAACAAAGCATATCGCTCAACCCTTGCAAAGTTTGGCAACTCCAAGAATTTCAGACTTTTGTAACTAGTCAGTTTAAAGACTTTTGGTACTTGGAAGCATATAATTCGCGGACATTCAAGATTGTAATTTTTGTATTATGCTACTGATGTGGCTTCTGATATGTGATGTGAAGCTGTGCAAAAACTCTGTTTTATTAAAAATTGACAGTGAAAATTTATGAGATTCCCTTTTGTATATGTTCAGGATTTCTCTTCTGTTAAGGTAGTCTTGTGTTGAAAATAAAATTGTTAGATGTTATAAGACTTTTAGATAGATTTTTATGAAGAAATTGCTGCAATGGGAGTTTTGTATGTATAAATTTAAATGTTGGATTCAGGTCTTTGGTTATAGTTAATATATATATATTGATATATGATAGAAGCAGAAAAGGGAAAAAAGGGGATAAAATGTAATCTGAAATTTCAAGGAATAAACTGTATCGATCCAGGTAGAATTTGACAAAAGTGTCTTTATGAAAGTTGTAGATCTTTCTTTTTGCTTTCCAATGATATAAGTTTTGTAATTTTTGGACTTTGGGATTGAAAGATATGAAGATTTAAAGTTGATGTGTGCGGTTGGAAAGTCGTGATTGTGTCGACAATCCCTTCAAAACTGCTACTATTCACTATTTGTCGCGATCGTGCACAAGTACGATCACGACACTTGTTTTTAACAGGAAGCACAATGGCAACGAACCATGCATTTCTGACACTGTTCATCAAAATTCGCAATCATGCTTCAGCACAATCGTGGCGTCCTTGTCTCACGGGCGTGAGAAATAAAAACTCACGCCCGTGACTCTTCTTCTTTTGATTTTATGTTTTAATTCATTAGTTCAATTATTAAAAATTTGTTTAATGCCCAATTCAATTTATTTTTATGTCTAATTTATTCTATGTTATTTATTTAAATTGTTAGGTATTTGTTTTTACTCCCCCTATGAATTTATTTATTTATATAATAATTTATTAAATTACTTATTCATTTATTTATTTATTTATTTTATTCTAAAAAGTCCCTTAATTTTTTTTTTGTTTAATCCTTTTTATCTGGATGTGTGTGTGTGTGTCTATATATATATATTATTTAAGAATATTTTATTTAAGAATACCACAACTTTTGGCGCTTTTTCACTATAAAATAGGAACCGAGACTCGGGGCCAACAATAGGAATGAAAGTGATCTTATGAATGCTAATATGATTCAAAGAAGACAAAGGATGTGTATTAAGTAAAGATAAATGAGAATTTGGATATTATGTGATCTTATAATGTTAGAACAACCTTGATGAATGATTGATTGAGAAAATTTAGAATAATCAAGTACACTTGAGGTATAAAGCTAAGAGTAAGCTAGACATATACAAAGGAAAATGTTTGAATAATAGAGACACATGATTAAGGTTATGTATACCCAGGATTGTCATTGAGCATGCATTATACATATCACATATACATATGTGTATGATTGAGTATTAATGTGATTGTGCAAATTAGTAATGTATATATGTGTATGTGTTGCATGATATAGAAGCGCAAATAGGGCGATAACATCCAGACATTGCCGGGGCATCGAGGCAATATCTTATCTGGAGCATATGTGAGTAACCTAGATGTTCTCACTAAGTTGTCTATCTTTGCTTAAATGTCAATTATTAAATTATTATTGATGTGAATGTGTTAATTTTAGACATTGATTGTCTGAGGTGTTTGATGCATGAAAATCACATTGGAAGTGCTCATTGTATTTGAATTTGACATAAATAAGTGTACTCAACATATTTGTTGAATGCTAGGCTTAGGTCTGATGAAAATATGAAAGTGAATGTGTAAAGTGAATATAAGTGACTAATTGAATATATGAGATTTGATGCATTTCATTACATGAATGCATGATCAGATAAAGGCAGTTGTGATTGGAGTCGCCAACGAAAAAGAGCTTAAAGCTCAGAAGGCACTATGTATAATGAGCTTGGTATCTCCAATAGATACGAGATAGTTGTTAATGAGCTTGGTATCCACAATGGAAATGGGACAATTAAAAAGGCACTCGGTCATAACAACGTAATAATTGAATGTGAGTCACATGTGTATTGCATATATATTTGATATGTATGTTTTAAATGATCGAAATAAATTGCTTAAACTGTTCTGAATGTGAAATGTGAAATAAGCAAACATATTTGTATTTGATCTAACATGATGATTAGTGAAGAGATATTCATTATGTGGTAACATAAATTGTCTGTGAATTTAGAATATGAATTGTTGAGTTATGTGATATAAGTGAGCACATCGATGATGGCTTTCTCACTGAGTTCGCAAATCTCATCAAAATTGCAATGTAACTTTTCAGGTACGAGAGAGGAGACTTAGTTGCTAAGACGCTCTAGAACAAGAATAGTTCTTATGTTTTTTAATAGAAGAAATATCTTAAAGGTCGATTAGCTAAAACTAAAGTGATAGATAGAGTTTTTGTATAGTTCCTCACTTATCTAGCATATTTTGTAAACAAAGTTGTAAACTCTAAAAAGCTTTCGATACTGTATATATATGGATGATATATGTAATGCTACAATATACATTATGTTTTATGAAATGAAAATGAGGAATTGAGTTTTAGATATTGAGTATTTCTGTTTTAATTATGATGCCATAATAAGTGATGTGATTGCTCTAGCGCCCTTCTTTCACTGAGTAAGTGCTCGAATGTCTGATGGACGAACGGGCACGTGTTGGATGGGAGTGAGGGGCTACATTTTTTGTATCATAGTCTAGTTTGGCATTCATATGGAACATATATAAGCATATAGACTTGTTACGTAGTGAGAAAAATCAGATAGTAATCGTTATTAATGTTTATTATAAGTCATCCGTTGTAGGTGATCAAGTGGGACAATTAGTTGACCTAGAATCAGTAGGAGTTAGTAGAGAGTCTTCTGCACCTCGACCTAAGAGAATGCCTCTGAGAATTCTCGAGAGAAAGGAATGGAGGTATGATAAACTAAGAAAGTAAGGCGCTGTGGACTTTTAGGAAAGTACAGACCCTGTAGAGGCCGAATGATGACTTGTAATACCCACATACCCCCTTGAAGGATATATGGAAGCCACACAAATCAGTATAAACAAATCAAAGAGTTCAAAAAATTCGGTAAAACAGTTCAAGCAAACATACATGATAGTACATTGAACTTAATACAAATTTGTTCCAAAAACCGAAACTAGCTTGAAACATAGTTATTACAAAAACTTACAACAATTTGGAATCATACATTTCATAAACAAGACAAAATATATATTCAAAATACATTTTTATCAAAACAAAACTCAGGCTCCATTGACTATTACGGTTGACTCGTCCCAGTCTTTATAATCCTCATTCTGAACCTACATGGGGCAAATCCACTGTGATAAGCATATAGCTTAGTGAATAATAACTAATCTATATATATAAAGTGATAACTCATCATACTGAATCATGTAATAGCATAAGCATGCATTAATAGATTGGTTTAACAATAAAATAGACATAATGCATTTCAGAACAGAGTTTTATAGTTAACAGAGCTAAATATTAAAAGAGGGTATAACCCCTTTAAAATCATAATACAATTTTGTTTAGGTCAGAATCAAACATATATCAGAACATAAAATTAGATGACTGCTAAGCCATTTATAGAAACAGGTAACGGGACTTATATAGGAGAGACCAAAGTCTCGACACTGAAGTTTCATAGGAGAGACTAAAGTCTCGACACAAAAGTGTCACAGGAGCAGCTGCAAACCCTTCTAGGCATGCCTATTTACCCATAACTAGGACTCAACAGTTTTAAAATAAAACAAAGTCATTTTAGACATTTCATATGCAAAGCAAGTAGTCAATCATATTTACATACAAGTAGCACTTCTAATGATATAAACATGCATCAAATGCCTCAGATGATCATTGTCCGAAATTCTAACACAATCAACATAAATCAAGTTCAACAAGCAGAACAAAGTAAGGTATGACCATCTAAGATTACTCACTAAAAGCTTCCTTATTCTTTATTGCCTCAAAGTCCCGGCAATATCTAGAAGTGGTCACTCTATGCATTCCTCTATAACATTTAACACATATACAAATCACTATTGTGCATGATTAAGCATTCATTTATGTATACTGAATATGTATGATGCATGTTCATGACAAATTCTTGGGTATATTTCCTTACTAAACTTATGTAAACATCAATTGCACTTCAAAAGTTCCCAAATTCATACATTCAATTACTATTCCAGCTTTTGCTAGAAGCACCTCATTCGGGTCAAGTTTGCATAATCAATAAGATTAAGAAAATGATGTATTTATGTAACACTTTCTTCTAAACAATTATTTCTATATGTTTTAAGTCTCTATTGATACCAAGATCATTCAATTTGGTTCATTATTCTAAGAGTTATATTCAAAAAACCACAGACTATGTACATTTGGAATTTTGGCTAGAGCATGATCATGCAGTCAGGCTGTACAACTCATATCTCTCAATTACAAGATCCAAAAATTACAAACTTGATACCAGTTTAAACCTAAGAGAATCAGATACAACTTTGGTGAAGAGACATTAGTCTAATTCGGCCTACATCAATATAGTTTATTCAATAACTACAGGACATGATTTATGTCCCTGGTAGTGCTACAGCCTAAGGCAAGAGTCAATTTCCATGCAAATTTTGAAAGTCTTAGAGACAGAATTAAAATTAGGCTTCTCAATAAAGTTATATCCATAAGACTCTCCTTTAATATTAATTAATAATCAACTCATTTAAAAATCTATAGATCAATACATACTCAAAATACCGAAGCATATTTAATGAAAATATTCTAGTTCACTTCCTCATTTTCATCCTAAATTCATCAATCAAATCTTTCTCGAATGACTTCATATGGCTATATATTTTTATGGAGAGGAAGAAAAATGTGTTATAAGTATTTTGGTTCAAAAATCAAGTCATTTGGAGGTCGAAAGAAGAAGTTATATCCAAAGAATAAAGGATGTTCAGAACTGTCAAACAGTATCGTGCACTACCTTTTATTCCAACTTCTTTTAACTCTTCCCAAAACAGAACTTCGGGTCAATCTTTCATGGTCATTTTGACAAGGAATATGACGGATTTAGGCAAAACACTCTTCTGAAAAATTGTTCCTTTATGCCTTAATTTTCTAATGAAGCTAATTTCATGCAATTTTGTTCAGTATCATTCAAGTTATAATCAAAAACCCACAGATTATTTTTACACTCTGACAGAACACAAATTTCAACTTCAAGCCAAATTTCCAGACTCTTAAGGACATAATTCGAATTCGATTCCTTCATAAAAAATGTAGATCTATGTATCTAGTTTACTCTAATCAAACTCCATCCAATTTGGATATTTACAGATTAAGTTATTTCTTAAAGACAGACGCATGTTCAGTAAAATTCTGCATATCTCAAACTCCAGCTCACTTCAAACTTTCACCTAGTTGTACACATCTCCGAATCTACTTCTTCCATCAATACCCACACTTGCATCAACACCATTCACGCATGTAACCATCCACAAGCATGAAAATGTATACCAATTATGCATGCATGTAGTTACAAACATTAAAACTTGAACAAACTTACTTGACTAAGCTTCTTTCTCTCTCTTCTCTCTTCAGCAAAATTTCCAGAACTTAGGAGAGCAAATGAGAGTTTCGATAGATGCAGCAAAGTAAAGAAGAGTGAAATATGCAATTGACTGAAGGTTTAGAAGTGTTTTTGGTGATGGATGAGCCAATAATATTAACAAGCACAAGTTCAATGGATGAGCATAAAATGAAGTTTAATGGTGGAGGATTTCGATGGAGACAAAAATAAAGAGTGTGTTTAAGAAGGTGATGTTCGGTGTTGAAAGTACCCAAATGCATCCATTTTTTTCCTTATTCAAACATAACTTAAACTTCGGTGGCTTCTTAATAAAATGCCACATATCACTCCATAATTTATCCATTTGTCAACTAATGATTTGTCTCTTAATTCCTTATTTTTCTTAATCTAAAAATACCTAAAATTTTCAATAAATTTCTAAAATATCCAAAATGTCTACAAAAATGCGGAATTAATAATAACACACACCAATTTAATCCAAGACAATTAATCCATAATTCGCCAAAATTTCAAAATAACAATTATTATCACCAAATAAATTTGTTACACATTTAATCTAACATTCATACTTTAATCACTAAAAAAAATATCGCTTATACCTAAAAAAATGTCAATGAATGCATATACAATTATTTGTATATGTCCAAAATTACATATGCACATATAAGTGAAAACTCAATTATGCAAAGCATAAAGTGCACTGAAATTCCTTAATATTCTAACCCCTAAAAAGGGGTGTTACATGACTAAAGAGAATGGAGAGAGCTTTCGATCAGATAGATTGCAAGTCAGACAAGAAGTTCGACTTTGTGATTTCCTTACTGCAAGGTCCAGTATACCAATGGTGGAAAAATGTTCCAGACAATACCACCAAGCCTTGTAGCTTAAAGTGGGGAGACTTTTTGAAAGTCTTAAAGGAGAATTACATGCTGAAGATTTATCTGGATAGAAAGATGAAAGATTTCATAGATCTGAAGTAAGGGAGACTTACAGAAGCTCAATATGAGATAAAGTTTAATGAGCTGATGGGGTATGCTACTGCCTTGATTCCTATTAAGGAAAACAATTGTAGGAGGTTCGAAGATGGGCTGAATATGGAAATCCGGACCAAGTTAACCATTTTTAATTTAAGTAGTTTTATAGAACTGCGAGCTACCTCAATCTGGATTGAATAGTTGTTAAATGATGGCCAGGCAGAATACAGATAAGATTCTAGAATGAAGAGACTTAGTGAATCTCAGGTTGGTTCTGGAAAAAGGTTTAATAAGTGCCAGAACAAGTCTTTTTGATCACTGGCTAGATCAAAACAGTCTAGCTTCAGACAGACGAATAGTTTTGAGCAGTCTGATAGTGGAAGAGGTGCAGTAGCGGGACAACTACTTAATTGTCAACATTGTGAGAAGAAGCACAGTGGTGAATGGTGGAAATTTTCTAGAGCTTGCCTTCGATGTGGCTCTTTTGATCATTAGATTAGAGACTGTCTCGCAGTTTATAGAGCGCGGTCTGGAATGAGAGGAGGAGTGGTAACTGAAACAACTGCCCAGTAGAGCCAAGCTATTAGATGTGGACAAAGAGGCAGAGGTAGAGGCATAATGAGTTATGGGAGTCCTATTGTCAGGATTGAGGAGTGGAGCAACCAACCGCGATCTCAAGCCAGAGTCTATGTGATGACCCGGTAGGAGGTTCAGAATTCCCCAGTTGTCTTTGCAGGTGTGTTGCTTATCTTTACTTTTGAAGCTTTAGCATTGCTAGATCCAGGATCTACGCATTATTTTATCGCACCACATTTGGTATCGAGACTGCATTATTGTAGCTCCCCCTTGTCACAGGGTACACATCGGGACGTCCAGAGGTCATTCCGGTATATATCCTACGATAAGGGTGAGCTACGTTCGATCTCTACATTCACTTCACAAGGAATCATATCATTACTCACTCATAAAGCATTATAAGAAAATCACAATATTTTAAAACCAACTTTTTCCTCATTTCATTTCACAAAATCGAAAGTCTAC
>JANZXR010000009.1:5780072-5790352 GCA_027575705.1 Erythroxylum echinodendron
TGATGTATTGTGGGTTGTAAGGTTATTAAAGCTTTGTAAAACCAATATTTGTTCAAGAATGAATGAAATATATGTATCTTCTGCGTATGATTATGATAACTGCTAAGTTTTCACGTTGCATGAGTTGATCCAAAGAATTTGAGGCATTGAGAAGCAGTTGAGGTTTAGGTTTATGTATTTCTGAATTTGGATTTGGATGAATGAGAGTGTATAGAAGGAGTTAAGTTTACATTCAGTAAGGCAGAAGCAAAAGAAGACCACAGACGAAAGGAATCATCTGTACTGACATCACAACACAGACGCAAATGAAGATATAGAGGAAGGTTATTGTCTGTGTTAACGCCACAAACAGATGCAAAGGAAGACAGACACACGAAACACAGACGCAAGGGATTGTCTGTGCTGATTTCACACAGAGACGCAAGAAATACAGACGACACGTCATAACACAGATGTAAGGAATCATCTATGAAGACACGTTATAAGACAGACGATAGAAAGACAAACGGTAAAAAGACAAATGATAGGAGAGGGGTTAACCCAGACGATGAAAGTCAACTATAGACGATGAAACCCAGACGATAGAACTTTGGCCATAAGTAAACACAAACGATGGCCTAACCAAAGACGATATAAAGAAGAAGTTAAGCCAGTATTATTGAACCGTCACTTACTTGGAATTTAAACACAGACTTCACAAAAATCAAGGATCAAGAACCAGTTAAAGAATAAGACCAAATACAAGTCGTGGGACGAGATGGTAAGAATTGATCAAGATGAAGTTTCAGATTAAGGTTTTTCCTGCACTCTACCCTTGTGTGATGCGCGTCCAGATGTCACTTAGGACGTCGGCCACGTGTCTCACAAGAGGCGGGAGCTCAACAGTTGTAGAGAGATCAAGTACATTATGATTGGGATAACACAAGGGGTTAAGGAAATTTACTCAAAAAAATAGTACAAGACTTATTTATAATATACATAGGTCCTTTCAATGCAACTTCATTGGTACCATAAACTTATTCTTTTTTCTATCTTTCCTTTTTTCAATATTCCAATCGATACCATAATTTAACAACTATTAGACCTTTCACAAATTTCAAGTCTCAAAAAGTAAATAAAGGTTAAGGCTTAATAGGATAAAGGTTAATATGTGGGTTTAATCAATGAAAAAGGTTAAGGCTCAACTTGGCTATTCCTAAAGGTAAATTTTAAGGTATGGTGATCTCAAAGAAATAGGTTAAAGCAAATTGGTGAATCTAAGTTCCTTCATCATATCAATGCTTCTAATTCAACAAATATGGTCTCAATATGTATAATGAAAGCAAGTTTTAGAATTATCCTACTATACATGATATCAAACATATGAAAAAATAACTAAGGCTTTAAACATTTTTAAAATTTCCTACACGAAAAAATTAGTTATATATGTATGTAAATAAAATGCAATTTTCATTTAACATTAATATTCCAATGATTACAAAAAATATGACTTAGAAACTAATTTTATTCTAACCACCATACTTTTGCACACCAATTTAAATCAATATTCAATAAATAAGTAAAGTATTAGTGGATTCAAGACATTAGTTCATAAAATATTATAATCAAGATTAAAATAAGCTTAAAGAAATCACGTTAAGATTCATTAAACTCATCCCAAACTTAAAGTTGTATGTTGCCCCCAGTGTAAACAATATAAGCAGTTATGAAAAAGTGAGAGGGTTTAGTGGTACTTTCTTGACTATGAAGATTTCTTTGATTATAATCCATCTAATGTTAAACTAACATCCTTACAAAATATAAACGAAAATGATAAAAAGAAACAAAAAGAAATAACATAACAAAAATAAAATCCTATACTAAACGAAAAAAAACAAAAGATAATTTCAAAATTGAAATTAAATTAAAACTAACTTATGAGTTGTTTCTTATGTAGCGCTTCTTTAACGTCGGTAGGTTAATGTAACCTGTATGTTTAATGTCATCCTGGATCAATAAGTAGCAGCTTACTTCCTTCCTTTTCTCCAAAAAGTGGTTTCATAGCCTGTAAACAAGTCACAAGTTGAAAGATAATAATAGGGATATAATTTATCAAATTAATAAATCCAATTTCAAACAATAATGCAGTTTTTAATGACAAATTATTTATAGAAGAGGGAATAACAAAGCTCCCTGAATCGCCAATTGGATCAAACAGCGTATCTTGGAGGAGGTGGGAACCCCTCTATACTTAAGGTCATTACCAACATCTCATCAGTAGTTCCTTTACTTAGTTCCTGTACCAATTGTTCGTCAACTCTTCTTGTTCTTCCCAGATACAGGTTTCTAGCTTATCTTATTTAATTACCTTCTTTCAATCCTCTACTATAGCACCCCACTTCCACCAAGCACGTATCTGCACATCCCATGGACATTCGGACACACACCCTATGAAAGCAGTGTTCTAGAGTAGTCAAACAATCAAACTTATTGAAATTTTTTCTCTCTTCAAACATCACACACATATTACCAAAAGCCACTATTCAAATTTGGGCCAAAGTCACAATTGTTATTATACTCATTGAGCAACCTCATTTACAAACATTTCCAATTTGGAAAGTCATTATAAAACAGAATTTATTCACATACAATGGCACAATATTTACGAAATACATTCTTTAAGACAAAAATAACATAAAACGTATACAGACTCCAATTGATCCTGACCTTTATCTTTTATCTGAATGCAGTGGTTGGACTCCAATTTGTCTAACTAGAGATCTCCCTGAGCCTAAAAAAATATTGCAATATTAGGTTGAGTTTTGCAAACTCAGTCAATGGACCATCCTCATTAGCTTACTCAATCACATAACACATCATTTCATGTAATCACGTAATTCACATCGTTTCACTAATCATCATGTTGAATCATTTACACTTCATATTCACTTAATTCATATTTCACATTCAGAAATCATTCATAATATATTTCAATCATTTAAATCATACATATCAATGCATGTGCAATGCTCATGAGACTCACTTTCAATTGTTATTGTTGTGACCAAGTGCTTGTAACTGTCCCGTATCTTTTGTGGATACCAGGCTCATTAATAATTGTCCCTTATCCGTTAGGAATACAGGGCTCATTTTACTTAGTGAGTTAGAAGCTCTTACCACATTCTGAACTTTAAGCTCTTTTTCAATTTTTGAGCTTTAAGCTCCTTTTTGGTGGCCACTCTGGTCACAATAGTCTTTATTTTTCATGCATTTATATAATGAAATGCATTACATTCACATATTTTCAAATAGTTACTATGATCAATTTTTCTCATTCATATTCATGTATATTCATCGGATCGATGTTCAGCATTCAACAGTACTGTTGAGAATCATTTATTTCAGTCCAATTCATATACAATGAGCACTTCTTATGTTCTCACATTTATTAAACTCTTCGGACTATTAATTTCTAGAATTGCTTCAATCACATTCACATTCAGTAGTAATTTAATACAAAAATTTAAAACAGAACAAACAATAAAAGTGAGACCATCTAGGTCGACTCACAAATGCTCCTTTTAGCTTATTGCCTTGAAGTCTCGGTAATAGCTAGAAGTGGTCGCTCGATGTGGTCCTCTAAATGCAATCATATACACTTATATGACACTGATGTGCATTTTTATAAGAATAATTAGTCATAAATATATTTATGAATGTATCATGTATCATACATGTTTAATGACAATTTCTCGGGTATGTTTCTTTAATACTCTTTATAAACAATTGATAACACCTTCAAAACATTCTTTTAATCCTTAATACCCCTTTTCACTTTAATCATTTCGTTCAACATCAATTAAATTCATTTAAGAACTCATTTCAACCTTAATACTTCATATGGAAACATCCTAGCCTTTATTAGTATAAAAATCACTCAAAATAACATCCTTTGCATTTCCTCTCGGGTCACGATCGTGAAAGTGCACGATCATGACTTTCATATTTCTTAGCAAGGGTCACAATTGTGAAAGTGCACAATCATGCCCTACTGTGGTTTTCTTCCTCCTTTCTTCTATTTATCCAAAACTCTCATACATTTTAACACTAAGTTCACTCCAATTTCTAGATTACTTTACCACAAACACAATATCATTCCATACTCATTCTCATACCAATTTGTAAAAATATCAAACTCTAATCAATTGATTAAACCTTTTCAACTACATAATATCATTCATGAAACCTATCCTTTTCCATAACATGATATCCATTTTATCAAACACTTCATTATCAAAATTCTATCATTTATAGTTGATGACCTCTTTATTTTTAGTTCAGTTTCAGTTCAGTAACATTAATACATTCTTCAACAATTCATGATTGTTCATAAACCCCAAAACAGTACCTATTACATATTTTTCCATATCACATGTTCTGCATTTTTTTCTAGATTTTATTAAGAAGATTTCAGGTTAGATTTGTATGACCATTATGACCTAGACAATGAGGTATTTAGACAAAACCTTCTCCTAATCAAATGTTCCACAATGTCTTAAGTGTCTAATGACATCAATTTCATGCATTTTGGTTCGGTATCATGCAAGTCATAATAAAAAATCTATAGACTACTTTCATAACTCGACAGAACACAATTCTTAACTTCAAGCCAAATTTCAAAACTCTTAAAGACAGATTTCAAATTTTATTCCTTCATGAAAAATGTATCCATATGTCTCTAGTTTACTCTAAATCAAAATCCATACAATTTGGATTTTCCTAGATCAAGTTATGTCCAAAATACAGATGCATATTTAGTAAAAACACTGCATATAACATGCTCCAGCTCACTTCATTGCTAAAATCCTTCATCTTGTTAATCATATCATTGAATTTGCTTCTTCCTTCAACACCCACGCATGCATCCACACTATTCACGAATGCGTCAATCCATAAACATAGAAACATATACCACTCATGGATGCATCCAATTTACAAACATTAAAACCTCATCTTAATATCATTTACAATACCCATACAACTTTAAGTGATAACTTTAAGCATCACTTGCTTCAAAAAAATTACAGCAGTTGAGAGGGTTAGAAGAGATTTTGGTTGATAGACAAAAAGAAAAAATACAGAGAAACATAACAAAATATGTACTGGAATGTTTTCTTTGCAAGGTGTAATGTGGGTAAAATGTAGAAGTTAAGTGCTTAAGTGATGGATGAGAAAGAAGGAAGATGGTGTTTTCGATGGAGACAAAACAAAGGAGCAACAGAAACTTTCTTACCCTAAAACGTGACTAGGTGGCTCCATCCCTCAATGACACATATCCTTTGGCTTGTCTTACACTTGTCATCCATTTAATTAGCCCATATTTCACTTACTAATTGCTCCACATGTCACACATTATTTGATCCATTTTTCACTCCATAATTAGTGCATTTGTTAATTAATTCTATTTGACTCTTATTTCTATATTTTTCTTAGTCCAAAATACTCCAAATTTTCAATAAGTTTCCAAAATATCCAAAATGTCTCCAAAAATGTAAAATTAATCCTAATACACACAAATTCAATTTTCAAGACAATTAATCCATAATTCACACTTTAATCACATGAAAAATCACTTATACCTGAAAAATGTCAATGAATGCATGTACAATTATTTTCATGAGTAAAAACATTATTCACGTGCATATGTATGCCATATAATGCTTGAAATGCACTTCTAAATTCTCTATAAACTCTCATATATAGTATCCCAGGGTTCTAACAGTAATCATAGGATAATGGAATGTTACATATACTTTTCCTTCTTGGATGGAGACTTCTTTTTATTTAGAAGTTCTTCTTGGAATGTCACTCCATTTATGAAGCCAACTCTTGCCTTTTCTTCACTCTCGAATTCGCATCGTTCAGTTTTCATGTCAGTAAGAAGTTCCTTTAATTTATCTGTAATACTTGCTTCGTCTTCCTCTTCCTCTTCTGAGAGCTCATCTTCACTACTAAAGGTTATTGCCATTCTAAATTCGTTAGGATCTATTTCATTAAGACTAAATAAACTCCTAAGTTGTTCGTTGGATAATATCTCTACCAGCTAATTTGTTTGATTCACAATATTCTGTATACGAGCCTCTATTTCTTGATGCCTCACGTTGGATTCTTGAATAGACTCAATCATCATATCTTTTAAAGTAGCAGTTACCTCCTCGCCTTTTTGAAATTTATGTTTATTCATGAAATCAACCATTGTCTCTTCTTCACTATGAGATGGTTGGAAGCTCAAATTATATTCATCATATGCAAATGAAGGAAGTCTCTTATTTAATTTATGTTAACTAGCTACTCTCTCGATAAGGCATTCTATCAATCAATTTGTAATACTTTCTTTTTCTTCTGAAAGCTCTTTTTGAAATATCCCTACATTCATGAACCCACCTTTGTCTTTTCTTTACTCTCAAATGCAACTCATTCAACTTTCATTTCAATAAGGTTTCCATTAATTTAGCTTTTAGAGTTGGCTCATTAACTGGAGGTGTTTGGTGTTATAAACATCTAGTTGGAGCATAATTGTTTCATCCATAAGACTAAGAATTGCTCCACTATAAATTGTAGTTATTTTTGTATAGCGCACCTTGAGGTCAATTATAAGTCCTCAGTTGGTCCCATGTATATATAGGTGCTCGATACTCATGATTGTACTAATAAGTCCCACCAATGTCACTAAATTGCCTGAATATCGCTTAAGCTTCTGAAAACATGTGAGAACACGTCACTCTCCCATATGATTATGTTATAGATTGCGAAGATACATTTTGGCTTCCATAAAAGTACTGTCCACTCCATCTTTCCATTGCAACCCTGTGGCTATGACAATGAATCGTAATTCCTACAAAAAACCACAAACTCAAGATCAAGTAAAGAAATTCAAAAGATAATTAAGTTAATAAGCCATAAATACGATAAGATACAATTAAATAAAAGAGAATCAATAAAAGGAAAAAATAAAATTAAAAACACTGATAAAACAAAATAAAATAAAAATGACTAGAGGAAAATCATTCAGGCTTTCCTAATATCAAAGTTCCTGACAACAGTGCCAAAAACTTGATTGACCTATGTCTTGAGTTAGTTAATTATGTAATAACCACAAGTGAATGGCATAGCTGTAGCTAATATTGGCAAGTATGCGTCGATCCCATAAAGATGATGAATACTGATAGTTACCCTTTCCCTATTATCTAGCCTACGAATTGATTTTAGATTTTAGATTTTTAATAAAAAATAAAAAATAAAACAATTAAAGAAATAGGAAATGATAATGAATGCAAAGATAGTGGAATTCACTTAAAAAACTATCATTACCAAAAATTAATATCTAGGTTCGAATCCCCTTAAACCTTTAATACATTAATCTTTTATCATGCAATTGTTTTGTTGATGGATTGGATCGTGGAGACTCCTCTGGTATGTTAATAGCTGAACTTGAGTCTACTAACAACTAATCCTAAGGTCTCTAATTGAATTGGTCAAGTTAAATCTTAGAGGATTGTGTCACAAATTTATGAGTCCCTCTATTAAGTTGGACCCTAATCTGGAAGATTTATGTCATCCTATCTTTAGGGTTGTAATCAACTCCTTCTAATTACGATAGATCTATTCACACTAGGATTTCTTAATCTCTACGTATAAAATCATATTATGATATATTATTCTCAGGTTATTAGAACATAAATAAAATGTGTAATCAAATCACAATATATCAAACAACCAATTGCATTAATAAAAGAATAAAATAATATCAAAGTATTAACATAAGGTTCATCTAACCTAAATACTAACTAGACATTTAGTTACACATGATCGAATACCAAAACAAATATACATAAACAGAAATACGAATCCAAAACAATGGGTTCATAATTTTAAATCTCCCTTATTGTCTTCTATATAATGTTCTTGCAATGTAGAGGCTTGATCTTGTATTTTGATGGATCTTTTGATGATTTCTTTGTGTTTTCCAGTTCTTTGGGTCAAAATTGTGCCTAGAGAATGAGTTCCACATTTGGAATTGCCTCCCTATATCTGCCTTTTACCCTTACCAACTACCTCCTCTTTTACTCTAAAACATCTCTTCATAACAAAAGTTAGTGTTCTGAAGAGATGCACGGTCTTTTGCACAGTCGTGCATTAGAACGTGTATAACTAAAATTACAAGAATCATGAAAATGCATGGGTTGAGGAAGTGTATGGCCATGTGCACAACCATACTTCTTCAAGTTATTTAATTTTTGTCATGATCTTGTCCAAATTCTTCTCCTTTTAGTCTATAAAGGCAATTATCATCTATATACACACTTGGAGTGAATTAAATACCAAATATATGATAAAAGTATAAAATATCAAGTAAAATACATCAAATATGGTTGGTAAAATATAGTCAAATATCCATCTATTAAAAAGGAGGGAACTTCTTTGGGTTTTTAGTTCACAATATAGGAATTGAGCTAGATAAAAATAAAGTAAAGACCATTCTTAAAACAAAGCAACCTATTAAAAGATAGAACTTCAGAGTTTTCTAGTCCATGTAAACTATAAAAAAAGGTCTGTTTCTAATCTTATAAGACAAACAAAAGAATGTTTAAACTTATTAAGTTGAATAATTTTAACGAACTCCATTGAAAGGAAAGACATTTGACAATATCAATGAATACCTAACCAGGCCTCTAGTATTGATGCCCATTAAAAAAGAATTCCCTTAAAGTTTTATATTTTTGTTATAGAAGAATCTACTGGATGTCTATTGGCTTAGAGTAATGAGGCAAGCCATAAATAAGCTATTTATCATTTGAGTAGAGTTCTCACACCAACAAAAAAAAAAGAATGTACCCATAGTTAAGTTATGTTTGGCATTATACTTTGCTTGGTCAAAATTAAGACATTATTTGTTACAAAATAAAGTTCATATGGTTTCACAGAATGAATTAATGAAATATATGCTAAATATGCCATTCATCTTAGGAAATATTGGGAAATAAATAATGACTCTCATAGACTTCGACTTGGTATATTACTCTTAAAAGTTTGTAAAAGGACAAAAGCTAGCTAACTTGTAGCACACCACTCCCATCTGAGACATATCCGTACGCCTTTTGGATGAATATGCACATGCTTGACAGAAATGGCGTGCTAACTTTTTGATTATCACTACATTGCATGGCATCATAATTAACACAATGTCTAAACCTAAAAATTCCCTCATTTCATTTCATAAACCATGATTTACAATGTATCATTATAACCACCATTCATGTTTATACAAATATCAACATATCAGAGTCCACAGCTCTGTCCACAAAGTATGCTACTTACATGAGGAATTAACAAAAATTAAAACTAATTCTTTAGTCTTGGCTGACTTACCTTTGAGCTATGTCTTATGTCTAAAAGGTGTACAAAATCTCTTCTAAGTAGTCTTAGAAGGTAAATCGTCTCTTTCTTGAACCTGAAAATGTCAAAGTTACAATTTTGTTGAGTTTTGCAAACTCAATTGAGTAACCATCCTCGATGGTTCACTCTTGTCATGCAACACAAAAGTTAATATTATCATATAATTCACATCATCTTAATTATCATCATGTAATATCAATAAACACTTGTTCACATTGGTCATGTTTCAAAAATCCATTCAATTCGTCATGTGATTACGATCATTTATAACATATTCATCAATAAGATTTTACATATTTCATACAAGAAAAGTCATCAAAATAATGCAATCTTTCAATTTATATCATATGTGTATGCAATGTTTATGATACTCAAATTCATTTATTACATTGTTATGATTGAGTGCCTTATTCACTCTCCCTTATCCGTTGTGAATACTGGGCTCTTTCATACTATCCCTTATCCGTTGGAGATAAAGGACTCTTTATACACATTGAGCTATAGGCTCTTACCACATATGTCTGAGCTTTAAGCTCTTTTTCATTGGCTACTCCATCACAACTGCCTTTATATTTCATTCATTCATGTAATGAAATGCGCCATATATATTCAATCATTATGCTCATTTTTTCATATTTACATTCTTTTCTTGTTCACTTTTGTCATCGGACTTTAATCCAACATTCAACATACTAGTTGAGAATCATTTAGTCAATCACATTCACATTCAAGTAGCACTTCCAATGTTTTATTCATGCATCAAATGCCTTATGTAACACCCCATCACCCTGGGATACGCATCGGGACGCCCGTAGGTCATTCCGACACATAACCTAAGATAATAG
>JANZXR010000009.1:5790452-5802467 GCA_027575705.1 Erythroxylum echinodendron
TTTCAATCTTTTTAATTAGTATGGATTGAAGTGGGTGTTGGTTTAAGTTGGTCCCTTCCCTTTACACATAAGGAATCTGCACCTTACATTTTGCTCTATTCATTTTCAAAGTTATAGGTGGCGAAGAGCTTGTCTTACAACTTCTTGCCTTTTTATCACGCATATGTCCAAACAGAGACAAAATACATTACTACAACTTTAGAGAGTTAAAGTTCTTTATCCATATGAGTAAACAAATTTGGTTAACATAGACAAAATTTTAATGAAACACAAACCTAAGCTATCATCAATTACCTTTCAGGATTCATGGTTGAAGTTAAAGATTTAGTTTTGTGGTTGTGTTTTCCAATAGGCTCAAAGTCAAAATTATCAAGAAACATATATGGAACATACATGTGCGGTTATACACAGAAGAACAATAGCAGCATAATAGATACATAAAAGACTAATAGATGTTACTCACTTATTAAACTTTGCTCCAACAATTGCTCCACTTTAAATAGCCTAACCAAAATATTGCTAGTTTTCAATTTTGGTGTTTTAAATCAACAAATTGAATAGCTGAAAGAGTATATATAACCCAGCTATCAAAATCAAAAATTGATATGAAATACAATTCTAAATATTACAAAAATTGATATGAAATAGAGTTCTTACTATTACAGAAAACTTAAACCAACTATTAATAGAGTATTTCTAATTATTACAGAAAACTAATTGATCAATACTACTCCTTATTTGTTAACCTTGAATAACACAAAACATGAACTCTATATAAAATTGACACCGAGAATTAACACTTCAATCCAAAATCATTACAGTGAACTAATCCATACAAGAGATGAGTCTGTAAATCATAAGCATCATGATCAAATCGCTTGCTTTAGTGGTTGTCTGGTTATATGATTAGATGATGCTTTCTTCTGGAGACAAAATTACCACTCTAACCTAAATCACAAAACAAAAGATTGAAAGAAGATCCAAAATTAATGCAACAATTACACACCTCACCTCAGATACAAAAGAATTAACAGTAACATTAAAAGAAATTACTACTCCAAAATATTCTCCCAACAACAGGTTGTCTGGTAGCAGAAACACATAGCTAGTCAAAGAACAAAGAAGATGATTAAACAAACAAACACAGATCAACAAGAGAAGCAATAATTTCAAGAAAGAATTAAATATTTAAACTCAAACAAGCATTTAAACTCAAACAAGCATCACAAAATCATAGACACCTTACATGGCCCAATTTCTGCGTCTATGGGTTGCCTACAGTAACAGCCTAGGGAAGTCACAGTCGTCGCCCAAGGAGAGTCAATAGGGCTCAATTTTTGCATCTATGGGTTACATTCATCTATGGAGATGGTGAGATATGGTGAAGCAAAGATGATGAAGAGAAGATAATGAAGAGTAGATAGTCACATTGATTTCTAAATGAAATCTGAAGGGTTTAGGTTTAGGTATATCTGTTGAGCCGAATAAGAAGATGGAAAGGGCGACTGGCGAGAGAGAAAGAAAGAAATCTGAACTCTGTATCATCCAATCGATTGAGAAGCGAGAGACAGAGAATGAAATGTGAAAATGGTGAAGGGAAAACTGGCGAGATAGAAAGAATTAGGTATTTTTGTATTTTCAAACCGGTCTAACTGATTTGATGAAAATCGGTCGATTTTCATACTGAAAAATTATTAGTTAAAACTGAATCGAAACACTAACCGATTCAAATTTTTTTGGGTCTGACCAGCCAGTCTGGTCCAATTTTTAAAACCTTGTATTCTAGGATAAAAACTCTCATAATTTAAGGAATCTTAGAAAAGCTTGATCTTTAAATTTTTCCTTAAAAATCTTCTTAATTTTCAAAATTTGAAAAAATCTATACTTTTAGACTTTAGATAAAAATAATGACAAAACATATATTATAAGAAGATCAGAAGTAGACTAATTAAATGCTATGTATAAGATGATTCAACACATCTTTAAACTTAAACTAAAATAATTAAATTTGACAAAAAATAATTTATCATAATTATCTTTAATTATTAATTTAAGTTAAATTTGATTCATTTTGGTTGAGTTTAAAAGCTGAGTTAAGCTATTATATTAGTAACATTTGATTGATTCACATTTGATGTTCATATTATGTGTGTTTTGTCTTTATTTTTTAACTAAGGTTTAGAAGAATGGATTTCTTTAGAAAACTAAAATTAAGAGCTTTTTTTTCAAGAATTTTAAAGAATGAAGAGTTTTTCCAAAGTTTTCTAAACTACAAGGGAAGTTTATGTCTTTACCTTAAATTTTATACTTAATATTAAAAGTTGTGAATACATACTAGTTCTTACCAGTATTTCAAAGATGAGACTAAAATAACTTCGTGACAGAGAAGGACTTTTCCTCCAAAAAAAATAGTTTCTTATTTTTCTTCTCTTAAGATATTTCTAATTAGAACTTGATTGAGACTTTTTAAATCCAAAACATAAAATAAAAAGATTCAAGTAAACTATAAACCAACAAAAAGAAGAGAATACCTTTGAACTCTTGTTTGAATTCTTCCTTAATTATCGAAACATTTTTAAATAATAAAAAGGATATAGTCAATATAAATATTATTTTAAATAATTTTCTAAAAATTATAAAATAATATTTTAATTTTTTATCAATAAAATTTTTCTCATTTACATCATTCCTCTTTTATAGTTTACAACTCATGTAAAGTTAACATAAATAGTTAAATTATATTAATTCTAATTTTATTAGTAATTAATATTAAATAGTTAAATAAATTTTATTCTTTTAATAATATAATTAAATTAAATAAACTAAATAAAAATAAAAATTAATTTCATAAATTTTAAGAACAAAAATAAATTAAATAATAATTAAATAAATTATATTAAAATTTAAAGAAAAATATGAACATAAAAATAAGAGTGAGCTTTAAAAATTAAACTTTTGTTTTTATTAAATTTAAATTAATTCTACAAACTCATCACCTTTGTCACTCCTTTCAAAATTATTCCTCTCATCCTTTCAACAGCTGACCTACATAGTACTATCAAAACAAAGAACTTTTCTCCTATTGCAAGAACACTTACAATAACAACAATAACAACAACAAATGAGTGAAAATCCCATTGATGTGTGAGGTCTGAGAAAGTCTAGTAGTATCTAGCCTTACCCTAACTAATAGAGAGACTGTTTTCTATAAACTCACATAAAGAAAAAAGAGAGAAACATATATATGTACATACAAATTAAAATAATAAAGTTATAATTATTAAAAATGAAATAAAAATAGAATAGACATAAAAGATAATAATAATATAAATAAATAAATGCGTACAAATAAAATATTAAAGTAAGTAATAAAATAAATAATATAATAAATATAAAATAAGGTAAAGAGTAAAAATAAAAGATAAAACAAGTAAATAAATACACAAACAAAAAAGATGACAAGTTAATAAATAAATCAAACAAAGGCATCACAAGAAAATGATTAGGCTAAGTAAGGAAATGTTTAGGCTAACTAACTAAGAGGGAGGTACTACATATTAAATATTTAGGTTAAATACAAGGCATAAGATTAGAAAAATGCTTAAAAGACTTAAGAGGGCAAAAAAGACCTCTCTATGTGAGATCTTTTATTCATATTCTAGTACACCAAAGTTTTCTATTGAGAGCTAATCCTTAGTAAATTCCAGAAGAGCCATATTGATTGGCCTTTTTCATGAGTGGTCAATATTTTAATATCGCAAGTGCACAGTGTAGCTCTAGGTAGTATCGACAAGTACAGGCCGATCTCATGAAGACTATGAATACTAGTAGTTACCCTTCCCCTATTACGTAGCCTAAGGATTGATTTTAGATTTTTAATAAAAAGAAAATAAAAACTAAACAATTAAAGAAGTAGGAAACAATAATGAATGCAAAGACAGTGGATTTCACTTAGAAAACTATCGAATCAGAAATTAGTATCTAGGTTCAAATCCTTTTAAACCCTTAACAGATTGATCTTTTATCTTGCAAATGTTTTGTTAATTTATTGGACTGTGGAGACTCCTATGGTATGCTAATAGTTGACCTTGAGTCTACTAACAACTAATCCTAAGGTCTTTAACTGAATTACTCAGATTAAATCTTATAGAATTGCGTTACTGATTTATGAGTCCCTCTATTAGGTTTGACCTTAATATGGATGATTTATGTCATCCTATCTACAGGGTTGTAATCAACTCCTTCTAATTACGGTAAATTTATTCACACTAGCATTTCTCAATCTTTTCACATGAAATTAGACTATGATATAATATTCTCAAGTTATCAAAACATAAATAAAATACGTAATCAGATCACAATATATCAAACAACTAATTGCATTAATAAAAGAATTAAATCATATCAAAATATTAACATAAGGTTCTTCTAACCAAAATACTAACTAGACATGTAGTTATATATGATCGAATGCAAAATCAAACATACAATGAAAAAAAAAATCGAAAACAATAGAAATTCTAAATCGCCCTAATCGTCTTCTATCGAATGTTTTTGTGATATAGAAGCTTGATCTTCACTTTTATATTAAATTCTAGGTTTTTGGGTTATGCAAGGTCTCTTGCACGGCTGTGAATCAGATCATGCATAATTAGAATTTGCTGGGTATTGCAAAAATGCACGGGCATGCTAAAAAGTACATGGTCGTGCACTCCTGCCAAATCGTTGATTCTCTGTTTTAGGCCACATTTTCGTCTGAATTCTTCTCCTTTAAGTCCATAAAGGCAATTATTATCTATAAACACACTTAAAACAAATTAAGTGCCAAATATAAAATTAAAGTATAAAATATCAAGCAACATATGCTTAAAACAAATTAAGTATAAAATATCAAGCAGCATACATCAAATATAGGTGTAAAAATATAGTCATGTATCCATTTATCAAACATTCCCACACTTAAGTTTTTGTTTGTCTTTAAGCAAACCATAATCAAAAATATAAATTTCACAACATCAATCTATCATCAATTTCAATTTGTCTATTCATACTATACATCATCATATCCTATTGAGTCAAATTAACATGCAATTAGATCAAGTTATCATAAAATTAACTTCCTAAGCAATATTAATAGTGATCTCATCAACAATTGCATTGAAATAAAAACTTATATATTTACACCTTTACCAATATTTCACTCAATGCATTCAAGTGTTTATGCTAAAAAGCATTAAAACTCTCGGTCAATGCATAGTAAAATTCTTACCATAGGTTTGCAATAAAATCACATATCTACCACTTATATATAAAGTAGAAATAAAAATTAAAAGGTTTTTTCCCAGGTTGTAATAGGGCTTAGGTACTATACGAGTGGGATAGTAAAAAGGATTTAATTGAAAGAAATTTACTACACAATATATTTCAAGACTTGTTTATGAGTATACACAGGTCCTTTCAATGCAACTCTATTAGTACCAAAAACTTATTCTTTTTTCTTTGTTTTTATCACAAAATTCATTCAGTACCACAATTCAAGAAATATTGGACTTTTTATAAATTTCAAAATCAAATAAGTAAATAACGTTTAGGGTTCAATAAAATAAAAAGGTCTTCAAAGAAAAATAGGGTAAATGTATATAATTTGGGTAACATCAATGAAAAAGGCTAAGACTCAACTTGGTTATTCGTAAAGGTAATTTTGGGGTATGGTGATTTAAAAAAGATAGGCTAAAGCAAGTAGGTGAATCTAAGTGCCTTCATCATATCAATGCTTCTAATTTAACAAATATGGTCTTAACATGCATAATAAAAGCAAGTTCTAGAATTATCCTACTACGCATGATATCACACATATGAAAGAATAACAAAAGCTTTAAAAATTTTGAAATTTTGTTCTTTAGGCTCAAAAGCTCAAGAAAAAATTGGATATGTATGTATGTAAATAATATGCAATTTCATTCAACTTGAATATTTCAATGATTACAAAAATATGACTTCGAAAACTAATTTTATTCTAACCATCATCCTTTTGGACACCAATTCAAATTAATATTCAACGATAACGTATAGTATTCATGGACAGATCTCAACCAATTAAAGATATTAGTTAACAAAATTTATAATCAAGATTATAATAAACATAAAGAAATCATGTTAAGATTCATTAAACCTATCCTCACACTTAAAGTGGTATATTGTCCTCAATGTACGTAATACAAGTAAATATGCAAGTGAGAGGGTTACTTGATGCTTTTTTTATTATGATGATTTTCTGATTTAGATCCCTCCAATTTGAGACTAAAATCCTTGCAAAATATGAAAGAAAAGGACAAAAAGAAATAAAAGAACTAACATAATAGACAATAAAATCCTATACTAACATGGAAGCAAAAACAAAATAAAATTGAAATTGAAATAAAATTAAATAGCTCATGGGTTTTTTAATATCAGTAGCTTAATGTATCCTGCATGTTTCTTTCATCCAGGGTCAATAATCAGTGGCTTGCTTCCATCCTTTTCTCTGCATAGGGGTTTGTAGCTCATAAGTAAGCCACCTATTACAAGATAATTAGAAGGACATAATTTATTAGATTAATAAAACCAATAGACTCCATTAATTACCTTTTTAATGACAAACTATTAAAAATGTAAGGAATATCAAAACTCCTTGTTTCATCAGCTAGCTCGAACATTTGTCTTTGAGGGAGTGGGAACCTTCTGTACTTAAAGTTACTACTAACATCTCATCAGTAGTTTCCTTACTTGGTTCCTTCATCAGTTCTTCCTTAGCCATCTTTGTCCACTCTTCTTCTTCTTCTTCCTGGACAAAAGCTTCTGGTTTATCTTTTTTAGTTATCTTTTGCCACTTCTCTACTTCCTCTTCTTGGATGGAGGTTTCTTCTTCTTCTTCTTCTTCTTCTGTAGGAAGCTCTTCTTCACTAATAAAGGTGATTGCCTTTTGGTATCAGTTTCAGTAGAACTAGACAAACTCCTTTGCATCTCTTCAGATAGTATATCCATTAACTGATCGATCTGATTCACTATATTTTGTATACGAGCCTCTATTTCTTGATGCCTCATGTTTGATTCTTAAATAGACTTAATCATCATATCTCTCAGAGTAGCAGTTACCTCCTCGCCTTCTTAAAACGTATCTTCATTCATGAAATTGAATATTATCTCTTCTTCACTCTGAGGTGGTTGGAAGCTTAAATTATACTCATCATATACAATTGAAGGAATTCTCTTATTGAATTCACACTTACTAGTTACTCTCTCAGCGAGGCATGCCATTAGTTGATTTGTAATACTTTTGTATCGCTGCTCTTAATTATACATATTTAGTTAGAGCATAGCCATCCCATCCATATACGTGAAAGTTGCTCCATTCTGAATTATATGTATTCTCATATGATGGGCCTTGAGGTCAATTGTACAGGTTTGGTTGCTCCTATATATAGTTGAGCTTTTGAAAATATAAGAAGAAATGATTCCTTCCAATATATTGATGATTCATATTACAAAGACATATCCTGACTCCCATAATAATAATGTCTACTCTATCCATCCATTATGAGTTATGGTTATGAAGTTAAATATCAATTCATAAAATAAACCACCATATACTATCATTGTAAAGAAATTCAAAAGACAATTAAATGAACAAGCTAAAAATACAAAAAGATAAAATAAAATAAATACAAAAGAAAAATAAAATAAAATATAAATAGAGATAAAACAAAATAAAATGAAAATGACTAGAGTAATAGCATTCTATCATTCCTAATATCAAAGTTCTTGGTAGCGGCAGCGAAAACTTTATTGACGTTTTTTGTGAGTGGTCAATATTTTGCTACCGCAAGTGCACAGTGTAGCTATAGTTAGTACCATCAAGTAGGGGTTAGTACCAGCAAGTAGGGGTCGATCGCACAAACACTATGAATACTAATACTTACCCTTCCCCTATTAGTAGCCTAAGGATTGATTTTAGATTTTTAATAAAAAGAAAATAAAAACTAAACAATTAAAGAAATAGGAAACGATAATGAATGCAAAGATAGTGGAATTCATTTAGAAAACCATCGTAAAAAGAAACTAGTATCTAGGTTTGAATCCCCTTAAACAGATTGATTTTTTATCATGCAAATGTTTTGTTGATGTATTAGACTGTGGAGACTCCAATGGTATACTAATAGGTGGCCTCAAGTCTACTAATGACTGATCTTAAGGTCTTTAACAGAATTACACAAGTTAAATCTTATAGGATTATATTGCCGATTTATGAGTCCTTCTATTAGGTTTGAACCTAATTTGGAAGATTTATATCATCCTATTTGATAGTTGTAGTTTGCATTGTGTTTTAATAGGTAATTTAGTATGTTTTTAGTTGTTAATTAGATGATTTGTGCATGTTTAGGTTAATAATTGTGTCATTTTGATTATGTGTTTATATTTTTGAATCTTATATGGTTTAGAACATACTATCGAGCTTTAATTTTGTATGTTTGAGGTGATTTGATAAGTTTGTTAGTGTTTGAGATTAGGTAAAGAAGATTAAAGAAGATTTGGAGAAAGCTCGGAGGAGAAGCTAAGGCCACAATTGTGACTGACAAAAACAACCCAGCCAGGGTCCCGATCGTGACACCCTTGTCACGATCGTGATAGAAGCCAAATAGGACTAGGTCATAATTAGGGCTCATTGGCCATGATCGTGATAGAAGCCCAATTTGAAGTGTCACGATAGAGATTCAATGGCTACAATTGTGACAGGCGCAATAACAGGTGTGGGGACTACTTCTGAACTCAACATTTTGAAGGTTATTTAAGATATTTGGTCCCAGATAAAAACTAGTTTTTACCCAAAATAGAAAAGGATATAAAAACAAAAGAAAGAAACCCTAAAAGAGAGCCTTCATTTGCCATTTAAAAAAAGAAGCTAAGGAAGAAAGCGAAAAGGAGAGAGGAAGAAGGTGCTACTACTGCTGTTGCCAGTCCCAGTCCACTCTAAATGAACTTCTTCATTTAATCTTATTATTTCTTTTATTTGATGTATAAGATGGATATGATGATGATGAAATTGGGTTTAAGTATGTTCTAAACTCTTTAAGGGATTTGTTCCTAAATCAATGTTAATTTGATTGCTTAATCTCTTTTAGGAATTGGTTCCTGAATCAAAGTTAATTTGATTGCTTTTAATGTTAATATGTTGGGTATTGAGATTTTTAGTCGTATTTTCATGTTTTAGTAGTAAATCAAGAGAGTGAATCGATAGTAAAATGATTAGGTTAGGTAATGAGAGTTAAAAAACCTAATAGGTCACACAAACTATCAACTCGGTAATTTATACCAAAAGAGATCTCGTGTAAGGACCTGATTGTCTATTAGAGTACTTAAGACCTAATTAGATGTGGGGGGTTGTTCGCTAATTGAGTGATTACAAATTTCTTAATTCAATTCAATTAAGATTTATGATTTAGGGTTAAAAACTAGAACTCAAGAGAGAATAATCCACCTTTAAAATTCTAGGACCAATACCAAATTAACTCAAAAGTAATCAAGTTAGCATTAGATGATAGGATAAATCCAACTTTATTATAATTAGTTAAGCTTCCTTGTGTGATTTTTGATTTGTCAATTAGTTATGCTTAATTTTGATTTCCTTGCATTAGTTTAGAATTTCAATTTTCAATTTATCCATATTCAATTGCTTAATTTTCTTCTCATTTTTATTTTCATTTTAATTACACTTTTAAGCCTTAGACAATTTAGGATTCAATTAGTTCACTAATTCCTCGTGGGATCGACACCTCGTATACTACGTTTATGACCTATGCACTTGTGGAATATTAAGAGTTTTATAAAGATTAAAACTTGACCAATACTATTTTTATGGATGCAATCAACTCCTTCTAATTATGGTAGATCTATTCACACTATGATTTCTCAAACTCTACGTATGAAATCAAATTATAATTTAATATTCTCAGGTTGTTAGAACATAAATAAAATGTATAAGAAGTTTACAATATATTAAACAACCAATTGCATTAATAAAAGAATCAAATCATATCAAAGTATTAACATAAGGTTCATTTAACCTAAATACTAACTATACGTTTAATTACATATGATCGAATATGAAATCAAACATACGATGAAAGAAAAAAGAATTGAAAACAATGAAATGATGATTTTAAATCTCCCTGATTGTCTTCTATTGAATGTTTGCAATGTAGAGGCTTGATCTTGAATTCTGATGGATCTATTGATGATATCTTCATATTTTTCACTTCTCTAGACCAAAATTAGAGAATGACTCCACGTCAAAAAATTGCCTCATAATGACTCCACGTCAGAAAATTGCCTCATAAAGTCTCCTCCTTTATTTTGTCCCCAAAATGTCACTTTTATATTGAATTCTAGTTTTTTGGGTTATGCATGGTCTTTTGCATAGTCATTCATCAGACTGTACATAATCAGAATTTGCTATTTATTGTGAAAATGAGCGTGTACTAAAGTTCACGGTCATGCACTCCTTCCAGATCACTAATTCTTTGTTTTATGCTAAATTTTTGTTTGAATTCTTCTCCTTTAAGTCTACGAAGGCAATTATCACTTGTAAACACACTTGGAGCAAATTAAGTACCAAATATACATTAAAATTATAAACTATGAAGCAAAATACATCAAATATAGGTGTAAAAATATAGTCAAATATCCATCTATCACATATCATTCTTAATCACCTCCTCCAGTTCTTTTTACTCCTTCCTCCTCTTATAGTTTCTAAGTATAATCTTCTTATATCTTCCCAATGGAGCATTAGAGTGTCTCCTCTTAAAATATCTTAAGTACCTTAAGCCTTGTCTCTCTTAATTTTTAATTAATATTAGCCACCTTTAATTTATCTCTTATCATTACATTTCTCACCTTATCTCTTTTAGTAAAGTTACGCATCCAATAGAGCATCCTTATCCCCACCACCAATAGCTTATGACAATTCACCTACTTAATAGGCCACCACTCTGTCCCATAGCGCATGGATGACCTAATCCCTAAACGAAAAGATTTATCTTTATGCTTGAATGGTATCTTATTGTCATATAAAACTCCTAACACACTTCTACATTTAAGTTACCCTGATTTGATATGGCAAACTATGTCTTCATCAATCTCTCTATTGCTCTAGATGATAGATCCTAGATACCTAAAACACTCTTTCTTGGTATAACTTTTGAACTAATATTTACCTTCACATCATAAGCTACTTTCTAGACCAAAATGTTACATTTTAAGTACTTAGTCTTAGCATTGCTTAGTTTAAATCCCTTCGACTTAGTCTTAGTCGTGCTCAGTTTAAAGCCCTTCGACTCTAATGTATCCCTCCAAAGTTCTAGCTTGACATTGACAACTTTTTTTTGTTTCATCCATTAAAACAATTTCATCAACAAATAACATCTACCAAGGCACATCCCCTTAGACATTCTTAATGATCTCATCCATCCTTACTATAAACAAAAAAGGTCTCAAAGAGGAACCTTGGTGTAGCCCAATATCGATGGAAAATGCTCTATATCTCCTCTTATCATCCTTGCTCTCATCTTTACACTTTCATACATATCCCTAATAACTTGTATATAGGTTATAGGAACTCCCTTCATGTCTAAATACCTCCACATGATTTTCCTATTTACTACATCATACGACTTCTCTAAATCAATAAAAACCATATGTAGGTTACGTTACCTTTCCTTGTAATATTTCATTAATCTTCTAAAGGAGATGTAAAGCTTTTATTGTGGACCTTTCTGGCATGTAGCCAAACTAGTTCTCCGAAATGAGAGAATCCTTTATCACTCTCTTTTTTCCCTGTTTGTAGCTTTCTTTATAAATTACTCTTTCTACCTTTACGATGCTATCCAATAGGGCTTTTTTCTTGTAGCACCCCATTACCCTAGGGTAAGCATCGGGACGCCCGTAGGTCATTCCGACACATATCCTAAGATAACGGAG
>JANZXR010000009.1:5802567-5819452 GCA_027575705.1 Erythroxylum echinodendron
AGCTGAATGGTTTGTGCTAAGAAACGCGAGTTTGACATGGAGAACAGAGTCGAGAGAGACAAATAAGAAAAGAGTGGCCTTTTATATTTAAAACTTAAAAGATGATGAAAGATCGAAGCTTTCGCCTATTGTTTTTCCACAAATTGCTATGGGCCAGTTCATGTGACATTGTTAATAACCAAAACTTACCAGTGGAAGAAGAGGCCCTGCGTGCCTCCGACAGTGGTCCAGCATGCGACAGAGAAGCGTTGAGAGAGAATGCGAAGCGTGACAGAGAAGAGTGAATCTGGAAGATGCGAAGGAGGGCGTGCGAGAGAGAAAGAATCACGAAAAATCAGAGGGGAGGGGTAGGAGCGCCTGTCTTTGTTCCGGAGACAGGGACATAGTGTTTTGTCTTTCGATTTTCGAAGGGATAAAATTTTTTGTCCCTGTCCACTAGAGACAGAGGAAAAAAACACAGGGACGTCAACCAAACAATCAAGTGGCACAGGATTAATTTGTTTTGTCGACTGTCCCCATTCACGGGAACAGTAACCATACACGGGGTAAGACTTAGTTTCAGCGAGTGGTGATGGTTGACAACCTGCTGAAATGATAAGTACTTATTCTCAATAAGTACTTATTCTCAATAAGTACTTATGTGTTTAGGATTGTTATTTTGGTAACTGTTGAAACGTGAAAATAAGTGTTTGGCAAGTGCAGTTGCAGTTGCTGAAAAGAGATAAAATGACTAAAAAACTTATTGATTTAATAAACTATTAATTGTTGTATAAATAATTAAAAATATATTATTACTCGTATAAATTTAAACTTATAAATAATAAAATATTAAATTAAAATAAGAAATATAAATAAAATAAATTTAGTAAATAAAATATTTCATAAAAATATAGTATTAGTCATATAAATTTAAATTATAAACATTAAAATATTAAATTAAATTAAGAAAAATATAAATAAAATAAATTTAGTAAATAAAATATTTCATAAAAATATTTTATTATTCGAAGAGGAGTTTACCTAAATAGGAAGGAGTCGGAGAGACACAGGAGTTAAACTTCCTTCTATTAATTAATCAAGGGTATAATGTAAAATATTAACTATTATAAGGTTATTATTGGAAGCTAAAATTCCTACCGCATAAGCAGTTTCTTACCGCAACTCTCTTTCTGCTTATCTATTTTTGCGGTGCCACTGCAGTTTCCTCCAACTTGCAGTTGTTCGACAGCAGATTCAAACGTATGATTGCTTTTGAAAACTGCGGTGGATAAGTACTTATCCTCACCGTACCGCAGATCCAAACGCAGCCTAACACCACAATAGCAATCAACAAATCAAAAGCATAAAACCTATTGGTCTGTTTATCCATCATGTATCTCAACTTTCTTACTAAACTTTTGAGATCATTTTATTGGCTTTGTTGCCAACTCATTTCATGTGCAATCTGATGCCGCTTTGATTAACAAGACCTGTAAGAGTACCCCCAAACTACAATGAAAGCCGAGTATGCTAGACAACTAGAGGAAAAACAGCATCTATACTAACCAATGATACTGATGGAAAGCAAACAAAAATTTCTATCGTTATGTTCATACGTTAGACGTGTTCATTTACACAATTTCCATTTTCTGCATTGTCCAGAAAATAGTAGTGATTTCTCCAGTAATATTGCAGTTTCTCAAGATCCTAGGTCAAATAATCAATCATCTCCATTATTAGCACCAGAAATAAATAAAGAGCTGCATTGGATGTAATGGGCCCCTCTAGTCCACTTGCAAGCATTTCTCTTCAGTAATTTCAGTTTTGGCATAGCATGATCAGTACAAGATTAGAATGGGTAATCATCTCTTTCGCAACTTACAATTCACAAGTGATGAGAAATAGCAAATTTACAATCTCTCCAGCTTTTCAGATTTTGTAAGAAGTTGGGAATGCTTCCATTGAAGTTGACATCATTTACCCTACTGCAATGGACAAAAACCTGCTAGTCCCACAAACAAGAATATAAATACCTGTACTAAAGAAGAATGTTACAAAACCTACAATTCACTAAGCCTTGCAATGAAGCTGAAAGGTTTCCAGTCAATTGAGTAGAAGATAACATCCTGGGAATAACATTACAAAAATAGAAAATTATAAAAATAAGTTTTTTCTTTTTTTAATATTATGAAATATCATGAATTTCAAAATAAAACAACTCTTTAAACAAAAAAAAAAAAGAAAAGAGGAAAAATGGCGTACAGTGTCTGAAGTTGATTAATTTCCCAAGTTCATGAGGAACAACTCCAGAGAATTGGTTTTCAGAAAATGGCATACAAACCAGCAGTCAACGGTACCTGGTATTGACTACAAATGTAAATCCAATTTGTTTTCACTAAAAATTCCATCGTATCAACCTGAAATACAAACTTAGAATTTCCAAACTCAGAATTACAGATAAGCAAAGCACCATACATCACCAACCAAAGTGTAAACTTAAAAGAACATACATCAGAACTTAGTAACCTTGATGGAACCAAACCACCATGAATCTCGATAGTTTTTGTGCTAAATCCACATCATTAGTCTCCGTTTTTTAGTAAAACCTGTGAAGTATTTATCACTATGAAACCCATAGAAATGGAACCCAGAGGTAAAGACGTAAAGATTCCACCTTTCTATATCATCAAAAAGCAACTCAGATGCCAAAAAGACGTAAGGATTTCACCTTTTTTTTTTTGCCAAGTCTCTGAATTCAACGAGAGGAAGAACTGAATAGAGATCACCTGATAAAGAAAGATTCTAGTGATTGTGAAATCAACCTCAGAGACGAACGAGCTGTTCGTTCACGCTCAGGGCGAGGTAGTTTACTATACCCCCCGCGAAAGGTTTTAGAGTTTGCTGAGTAGGCCACTTCCTAGAAACGAGCTACAGATGGGTAGAGAGAAGAGAAGGAACTTAGATGCAGAGAGAACGATGGATTCATTTTTTGATTGGGCCCTTAATTAAAAATATGGAACTGTTCTTTCGTAATTGCAATAGGGGAAAAGAGTTTGTCGCAACCTGTTAGAAATACAGGAACAATTTCAGATGTCGTATATATTAAATTTTATTGCAATATTTTTTTAATTTTATTTTCTTTCCTTAACCTAACAACAAATTATTATTATTTCTTTTTAATATTATTAAAAGCAGTACTTTAAAAACTGTTATCTTATATTAATTTTTAACAACACATTTTTAAGATGGTATAAACATATCATTCCCTAGAGTTCTTTTTTGTTGCAGGGAACATGATGTCTTCAATCATCATCATCAACACCCAGTTGAAATTTCACTGAGTCGCAAGGTCTGAAGAGATTCGATAGTATGCAACCTTATCCCTACGTAATAAAAAGATTATTTTCGATAGACTCGCATTTAATGTAGTATGACGATACTACAAGATTGAAAATGAATGTGGAGACATAATAAAAAAGGTAGTAAAACAGAAGTTAAATGCCAAACATACAAAAAATATAGATAACTAATAAAGAGCAACAAAAAAGATAGGACAAGGGTAGGGATGTCAATAGGCTCGACCGGGCAGAGCCAGCGGCCCTGACCTTGGCCATGGTGACTTGAGGGCCGGCCTGGGGCTTGTGCCGGCCAAGAAGGGCCAGCCTATGACACGGTTCACCAACGGGTTGACCAACCTGTGGCCCTCCTATAGGCCTGCAGGGCCAGTCTAACCCGTCATTTATTTTTTAAAATAAAAATATTCAAAACGACGTTATTTTAAAAATAACCAAGGGGTCGGGTCGGGCCACTTTTAACATGTCTAGGCAAGGGCAACAAAAAAGGTAGGGCAATACAAAATAACATACGTTCAGAATATGTCAATGATTGATAATAAATGATAAGATAAAAATACAGACTAGAAAAGACGTGATCAAGAGTATCTTCAACTAAGGCTATCACTACCTTAATTACGCTAATTAGGAAACTAACTAGGCTAAACTAACTATGAGGTAAATACTAAGCAGTAAAATGCAAAGGATAGGTTTAATATAACCTATAATTACAAGAATGTTCTCTTTATGAGAGATTATTTACCTATATCTTAGTACACCAAAATTTTCGATTACAAGTCAAGTCTTCGGCAAGATCTTTCCTTTTTTCCTCTTACAATCTCTCATTATTATTTTCTCCTTTTCTTATTGGAGCTTCAGCGTGTTCGAATGTGTTCGAACCACCTAAACCTTGTCTCTTTCTCAATTTGTCATTAATACCAGTAACCTTTAATTTGTTCTCCTTAGTATGAAAAATGAAACAATAAAAATAACAATAAATAAAAAGAAAGAAAAATTAGAGCAAGAATACTTATTAAAATTGAGGCGGTGATGGTGTGGCTGATAAAATTTGGAGACACTCTATGACATAAAAATTTAACACTTCACTCCTTACAAAATGAACATAAAAACGAAAAATAACAAAGTACCAACAAAACAAACTAAAAACAAAAACAAAAAATAAAAATATCCCAATTTTTGGGTTGCCTTCCAAGTAGCACTTGTTTAACACCATTAGCTTAAAGTACTTTGCCTTCTGCCCTCAACCTGAGTCTATAATAAGTGGCTTGTTGCCAACATTTTCTCCATATGGTAGTTTAGTAGCTTATGCATAAACCACCAATTGCAAGATAGTGAGAAGAACATAATTGATAAAATTAAGAAATTCAACTAAGTTTAATAATATCCTTTTCGTAACAAACTATCAATAACATATAATGAAACTCTCTGAATCCTCAATCTAATCCAACAATTTGTCTTATAAGAAGGTGAATTGCTCCTTTTCTTTCTCAATCACCCTCGTCCCCTCTACTGCATTTGCTTCTTGAAAAGAGACTTCCTTATATTCTTCAAGCTCTATGTCCTCTGTCATCTGTTCCTCTTTCTCTTCTTGAACTATAACTTCACTTGTGACTTCGACCTTTATTTCCTCATCATACTGAGGAGTTAATAGGCTCCAATAACATAATGTATCTGCCCAGTTTCTTCAGCTAGATAAACACTCTCTTCGAAGACATGGTGGCTAGCTTCATTGTTGGCAAGATCTTCCATTGAAGATTTAAATGAAGAATAATCGTTCGATACATCAGTGTAAGAGTTACTCCATTCTAAATTAGTAGAATGCTCACAAAGTGTATTATAAGACCAGTTTCACGAGCAATATGGAAGCTCGCGCATATAATCTGGTGCCTAACAAAGAAAATTGTCGTGTTTACCTCCATAAATGTCACAACACAAGATGGATGTCGGTTGTGTTTCCATGCCACTTATAAGACTACTCACATTCCTTATTAACAATGCATTGGAAGGTTGCTCAACTTAAACCTTCGAGTTATGATGAGTAGAGGAGTGGTTCTTTATGAATTGATCAATTTTGGCTTCAATCCTCATTTTACTTTCCCAATTTGTCTCACTTGTCTAGTGATTGGCCTATTTCATAAGTTAGTCAATTAGGTAATAACCACAAATGCACGACGTAGTTGTAGTTAGTACATGCCAGTACGGGTCGATCCAATGAAAACTATGAATACTAGTACTTACCCTTTCCTTATTATCTGGCCTAAGGATTGATTTTAGATTTTTAATAAAAAGAAAATTAAAAACAATTTAAGAAATAGGAAACGATAATGAATGCAACGACAGTGGAATTCGCTCAAAAAACTATCGTTATTAGAAATTAGAATCTACTTTCGAATTCTCTTAAACCCTTAACAGATTGATCTTTTATCATGCAATTGTTTTGTTGATGTGTTGCATTGTGGAGACTCATATGGTATGCTAATAGCTGACTTTGATTCTACTAATAACTAATCCTAAGGTCTCTAAGCAAATTACTTAAGTTAAATCTTATAGGATTGCATTATAGATTTATGAGTCCCTCTATTAAGTTTGACCCTAATCCCTAACATTTATGTCATCCTATCTCTATGATTGCAATCAACTCCTAATTATTGTAGATCTATTCACAATAGGATTTCTTAATTTCTACGTATAATATCAAATTATGATCTAATATTCTCGAGTTATTAGAACATAAATAAAAGAATCAAACCATATCAAAGTATTAACATCAGGTTCATCTGACCTAACTACTAATTGGGCATTTAGTTACATATTATCAAACACGAAATCAAACATACATTAAAAGAAAAACAAATAGAAAACAATGGATTTATAATTATAAATCTCCCTGATTGTCTTCTATGGAATGTTATTATAATGTAGAGAAATGATCTTGTATTCCAATGGATTTTTTGATGAAATCTTCATGTTTTCTGTTTCTTTGGACCAAAACTGACTCTTGATAATGACTCCACATTTGGAAATTGCCTCCCAAAGTCTCATTTCTTCAATTGCCTCTAAAACGTTGCTTTTGTATGAAAATCTAGGTTTTCGGTCGATGCATGATCTTATGCACAATCGTGCATCAGACCGTACATAATTAGAATTCGTTGGTTATTGCAAAAGCATATAACCACAGGAAAGTGCACGGTCACGATGCATGGTTGTACATTCCTTTAAATTTGTCAATTCTTCGTTTTATGCTATGTTTTAGTCCAAATTACACTTCTTTAAGTCCATAAAGGCAATTGTCACCTGTAATCACACTTGGAGTGAATTAAATACCAAATATATGATAGAAGTATTTTATATCAAGCAAAATACACCAAATTTAGGTGTAAAAATATAGTCAAATATCTATCTATCAAACAACCCCACACTTTGCTTATCCTCAAGTAAACCATAATCAAAATTATAGATTTACAACATCAATCCATCTTCAATCTCAATCTATCCATTCATATTATACATCATCTTATCCTATTGAATCAAATTAACATACAGTTAGAGTCAAGTTATCCTAAAATTAACTTCCTAAGCAACATTAATAGTAATCAGATCAACAATCGCATTGAAATCAAAAGCATATATCTTTACACCTTCACCAAAAATTCACTCCATACACTTAGATGTTTAGGGTGAAAAGCATCGAAACTCTCGATCGATGTATAGTAAAATTCTTACCATATGCTTGCAATAAAATCACATCTCCACCACTTACGTATAAACCAAAAACACCAATCCAAAGGTCTTTATGGCTGTAAAGAGGCTTAGGTATGGTATGATTGGGAAATAACAAGGGGAAATTTACTACACAATATGTTTCAAGACTTGTTTATAAATACACACAGGTCCTTTAAATGTAAATCCATTGTTACTATATATTTATTCATTTTCTTCCTTTTTTATGTTTTCTTTCTTTTTTATTCTTTTTTTCACAATAAACATTCAGTATCATAATTCAAGAAATATTGGATGTTTCAAAAATTTCAAGTCTCAATAAGTGAAAAATGTAAATAACTTTCAAGGTTCAAAACAATAAACAAGTATTCAAAGAAAAATAGGGTAAAGGTATTAATATGGGTTTAATCAATGAAAAAAAAGCTAAGTCTCAACTTGGTTATTCCTAAAGGTTTTACGGTATGGTAATTTTCAAAGAAATAAGCTAAAACAAGTTGGTAAATCTAAATGCCTTAATCAGGTCAATGCTTCTAATTTAACAAATATGGTTTTAATATGTATAATAAAAGCAAGTTCTAGAATTATCCTACTATGCAATGTAACACACATATGAAAGAATAACAAGAGCTTCAAAAATTTTGCAAAATTGCTCTTTATGCTTAAAGCTCACCCAAAAAATGGGTATATATGTGTGTAAATAATATGTAATTTTCATTCAAGATAAAAATTTCAATGATTACTAAAAGTATTACTTAAAAAGCTAATTTCATTTTAACCATCATTCCTTCTCACACTAATTTAAGTCAATATTCAACAATAAAGTAGAGTATTAATGGAAAAATTCAATTAATTCAAGACATCAGTTAAAAAATTTATAATTAGGATTATAATAAACCTGAAGAAAATAGTTAAAAATTTTAATAAACCATCCCCAAACTTAAAGTTGTACATTGTCCTCAGTGTTCACAATATAAGCATTTATAAAAAAGTGAGAGGGTTTAGTGGTACTTTCCTAACTATGATGATTTCTCTGATTCTGATCCATCCAATATGAAACTAACATCCTCGTAAAATATAAAAGATAAAGATAAAAAGAAACAAAAGAAATAACATAATAAAAAATAAAATCATATACTAATATGAAAGTAAAAACATAATAATATAGAAATTGAATAAAATTAAAACTAACTCATAGGTTGCCTCCTATGCAATGCTTCTTTAACATCTTTAACTTGATGTGACCTACACGTTTAACATTATCCTTGATCAATAATCAGTGGCTTGCTTCCACTCTTTTCTCTACAAAGCAATTTCATAGCTTGTAAACAAGTCACATGTTGCAAGATAATCATAAGGACATAATTTATCAAATTAATAAATCTAATTTCAAGTAATAATGCCCTTTTTTAATGACAAAATGTTAATAAAATGAGAGATAATGAAACTCCCTGACTCATCAGTTGGCTCGAACAGTTTTTCTTCGAGAAATTGGGAACCTTCCGTATTTAAGGTCATTACCAACATCTCGTCAGTAGTTTCCTTACTTGTTTCTGCACCAGTTCTTCGTCAATCACCTCTATCCACTCTTCTTCTTCTTCTTCTTAGAAAAAGGCTTCTAGCTCATCTTCTTCAGTTATCTTCTACTACTCCTCTACTTTATCTTCTTGGATAGAGGCTTATTCATCACCATCTTCTTCAAGAAGCATTTCTTGTAACATCTCTCTAATCATGAAGCCAACTCTTTCCTTTTCTTCTCTCTCAAATTTATGTCACTCAGCTTTCATATCAATGAGGAGTTCCATTAATTTATCTATAATACTTGCTTCCTCTTCCTCTTGTTCTTTTGAGAGCTTATTTTCACTAGTAAGGGTGATTGTCATTCCAAAATTCGTTAGGATCTGTTTCATTAGGACTAGGGCAAACTCCCTAGTTGTTCATTGGAAAATATCTCTGCTAGCTAATCGATTGGATTCACCATGTTCTATATACGAGCCTCTCTTTCCTGATGCCTCATGTTTGAATCTTAAATAAACTAGGTCATCATATTTTTTAGAACAGTAATTACCTCCTCGCCTTCTTGAAAAGTATCTTCTTTTATGAAATTGAATGTTGTCTCTTCTTTACTCTGACATGGTTAAAATCTTAAATTATACTCATCATATGTAGGTGAAGAAAATCTCTCTTGAAATTCATATTGACTAGCTACTCTCTCGGTAAGGAATTCCATTAATTTATTTGCAATACTTTCTTTTTCTTTTAGAAGATCTTTTTGAATTATCTCTCCATTCACGAAGCTAATCCTTGTCTTTTCTTCACTCTCAAATTTATGTTGGTCAGCTTTCATTTTAGCAAGAATTTCCATTAATTTATCTTCCAGAGTTAGCTCATTCATTGCAGGTGCTTAGTACCATAAATATCTAGCTAGAGCATAATCATTCTATCTATAAATATAAGAATTGATCAACTCTGAATTGTAGTTATGTTTGTATAGGACACTTTGAGGTCGATTGTACATGCTCGGTTGCTCCCATGTATAAGTAGCTGCCCGACATTCATGATTGTACTAATAACTCCCACCAATGTCACTACATAACTTGAATATTAGTTGATCTTCTAAAAACATGTGAGAACACCTCAATCTCCCATATGATGGTGCCATAGTTTGCGAAGGCATATTCTAGCTCCCACAAAAATGTCATTTGCTCTATCCTTCCACTGTGAGTTGTGGTTGTGACAATAAATTGTAATTCCTATAATAAACTATAAACCCAAGATCAAGTAGAGAAATTTAATAGAAAATTAAATGAATAAGCTACAAATACAATAAGATATAATAAAAAAGAAAATAAATACAAAAAGCAAAATTAAAATAAAAGATAATAAAAGAACAGATAAAACAAAATAAAATAAAAATGACTAGAATAGTAGCATTCAAGCTTTCCTAATCTCAAATTCCTTAGTAATGGTGTCAAAAACTTGACTGACCTATTTCATGAGTTAATCAATTATATAATAACGACAAGTGCACTGTGTAGATGTAGCTATTATTAGTAAGTACGGGTCGATCCTTCGAAGACTATGAATAATATTACTTACCCTTCTCCTATTATCTAGCATAAAGATTGATTTTAGATTTTTAATAAAAAGAAAATAAAAACTAAAATAATTAAAGAAATAAAAAGATAATGAAGGCAAAGGCAGTGGAATTCACTCAAAAAACTATCATTCTCAGAAATTAGTACCTAGGTTTAAATTCCCTTAAACCCTTAAAAGATTGATCTTTTATCATGCAATTGTTTTATTGATGTATTGGACCGTGGAGACTCCTATGGTATACTAATAGCTAAACTTGAGTCTATTAACAACTAATCCTAAGGTCTCTAACTGAATTGCTCAGGTTAAATCTTATAGGATTGTGTTATCGATTTATAAGTCGCTCTGTTAGGTTTGACCCTAATCTGGATTATTTATGTCATCCTATCTCTAGGGTTGCAATTAACTCCTTCTAATTATGGTGTATCTATTCATACCACGATTTCTCAATCTCTACGTATGAATTATTTTTTATTCAGGTACCTACACTTACATAAGAAAATTATTAAATCCTTAAATCAAAGGAATTCAAATCGTATAAGATGCTAAATCATTCCCTGAAAATGGCTCTAAAAACTTATTGAGCAAGTTTTATATAATAATAAAACACTCTTAATACCACAAGTATATCATATCTTGTAGTATTAAGGGTATCATTCATATGAGTACTATTAGACACCTAAACCAATTGAAGAAAATTTTGTCTAAGGTAATATGAATTGATTTGAAATAAAATAAATCACTGAAATTAAAACAAAAAGTAAGACAAAACAATTAAGAAATAAAATTATTGAGCTGCAAATGAAATTGAGATTTATCAAAGTTAAAGACTTAGGAATTATTCTATCTTATTTTGTTTCCCTTAATCTATTTGATTTAATTTGTAACTAGTTCAAGATATCATAAAGTTTTGATTGCTATCTCTCAAGATCTAATCAAATAATGCTAATTGAATTCGATATTTATAGAGTTGTAATCTCTCGATTCATATATCTACTCCTAAATTATTCGGTTAGATATGAAGCTATCCTATGGATAATTAATGTCATGATTAAGATCTCTCTTTAATTGTTCATTAATCTAATAATTGTAGGTCTATTAAGTTACCAACTCTCCTTGGAAACCTTAACACTAATGACTTGATCCACTCTCTCGATTTGTCAAGAAATAAGGTTCACTAAATAATTCCAGAATAATACCTAAAGGGGATCTAGAAAACCATAATTATGTTAATCATCTTAGAAATCCAAATATACATTCAAAACAATAAAAGAAATAAAGGAAAAAGAAAGAAAAACTAGTTGAAGCCTTGATAGGGAAATTTGGAATTGCTCTGAAGCTCTTATTGATGTCTTCTTTTAGTCATTGATAGGTTTAAATTATACTATGTTCTGATAAATATTTAAGTGTGCTTTTGAGTATCTCTTAGATAATTATCATGTATATAGGATTAGAATTATGTTATTATTAGTGTTTGTTTATATTCCAAGTGTTTGAGTGGTTTTGGATCTTAATTTTATGTTTCAAGAGGTGTGATATGTACTTGAGTATATGGAAACAAGAAATTGAAGAAAAGAGAAGAATTTGACATATGGACGCAGTTCACGATCGTGACTTGCTTGTCACGATCATGATAGAGAGCGCAGGCAACAATTCCAACGAATTTCAACTTTTCCAGCACATGACTCTTTTTATAATTTTAACATTTTGGGGCTATTTTTGGAATCAAATGAAGTAGGCAAACCCTAGAAAGAACCCTAAAAGCCTTAACGATTAATAAATAAACCATCATTCGAAGAAAGATCTTGTGTGAGAACTTGGTTATTTGATAGATCACGTCAAAACTAAATGAAATTGATAGGGAAAGAGTTATGAATTGAGAGATTGCAATTCTAGAATTTTTAGATTCAATTAGGGTTAATTGGTTAGGTCTTGAGAAAGAGTATTCAATCCCTTAGAATTGAGTCAATAAGGGTTAAAGGAACAAAATAACGATAAAATAAATTCTAAACTTCATCCTTGATTTTCCTCACATATTTTTGGTAGCTCATTTGTTATTTAATTATTTGCTTGATTTAATTGTTTTAATTTTCTATTATTATTTTATTAAAATCATCTTTTATCTCCATAGACAAAGTTAATTTCATTTAGTTTTAACTTTTTTCTCATGGGTTCGACACCTTTGATACTATAAGTTATGATCCGCATAATTGCAAATATTGGGGTTTTATTAGAGGTAAAACTTGTTTAACAAGTTTTTGACGCCATTGCCAGGGAATTAGTTTAGGACTTTTTGAATTCTTTTGCTTTAAGGAATTATTTTCCTTTCTTGTAATTGTGGTACCCAATCGCAAATTGAAAAAAAAAGAGAAGAAAGTTTAGGCACAAAATAGAAGACACATCAATTTGGACATCACAAGGCAACAATGAAGAATCCGAGAAGTTAAATGTCAAGAAGAGAAAGAAAGAACGATGATGGAGGAAATACATCAAGGAGAGCAAAGAACCCCTATGGACTTTATGAGCCCATGTTTCAAGGCCTATCATTAAGGAATTTCATGACCATAAGTGGAAGTGACACATAATTTGTTTAAAGAGATGGAAAACAATAGTTATCTTTAGACATTGGAACGAAGTAGACATCATTCAACCTTCTTGGATCTATAAGGAATGATTGTAGTAGATTTATTGGAAACATTGCAGGATAAAATCGACAATCTCACCAAGGAATTGAACAGCTTGACAGTAGCCTCGTTTTCTCCATTTCAAGCAATTAAACAAGGATGTAAACTAAGTGGACAAGAGAGTCATATCACAACTGATTGCTTCATTGTGGAAAACAACAATATGGCACAATTGAACTTCAATGAAGCACAATTAGGTCAAGGAATTAATCATCCTTATTTGAACACGTACAATCTGGAGCGGCAGAACAACCCAAATTTTTGTTAGTCTAACAATGCAAGGACTCACATGAGATATCAAGACCAATTAAGATTTCAGCAAGATGAGTCCAATTCATAGGATTCTAAATTGGACAAGATCATGGAAAAGCTCATGAATATGGAAAAGGCCCAGAAGAGACTAGAAAGGAAGTTTGAGAAACTAACGGAAGATCAAGGGCTTGTTTGGTTATTAGCTGATTAGCTAAAAAATTAACTGATTGAACAAATTTAACTTATTGACTTTATTAACCAGCTGTTCTAGTGTTTAGTAATCAGCTGATTGGGTTAGCTGATTGAACCCAATCAGTTGATTTTTAAAAAGCTCAAGAGGATTAGCTTTTTACTTTAGCTGATTAAATAAATGACAGAAAATACCCTTCAATCCCAACGCCAGTTACTATAAGAGAGCTTGTGTTGTGCTTTCTCATGGTGTTTGCCTCCTACCACCTCTCAATATGGCCTCCACCCATTAGTCCGTGAGTTTTTTACCACTAATTTGACAACTTTCTATAATCAATCTTCATTAGTTGGCCAAGTTATGTGGTGGGTATATGCCTATTTTGTTATAAATCACACTAATTTAATGCAAGTAGTAGAGTACAAATAATAAATCACACTGATTTATTATTATTATGTATTATATTTTTTAATAAATTTATAAACTTAATTTTTATAAATTTAAATATCTACAATTTAAATTTTTATGAAAATATTCAAAGAAATATTAAAATATAATACTCATATAATTATATTTTTTAAAGTCATACCCTTATAAGTCATTTTACACATAAACAACTAATTTTACCAAACATCCATAACAAACAACTAATGCAATCCACTGGTCAAATTAGCTAATAGAATCAGCTATCAGCTAACAACTGACAGAATTAGCTAACAACTAAATACAATCAGCTGATTGCCAAACAAGGCCCATGCCTATTTTATTCACAACGTTGAGGTTCAAATAGGTCAGCTTTCCAATGAATTTTGTAAGAGAAGTGTAGAAAACTTTCTGAGCAACATGGAAGTAAATCCAAAAGAGTAATGTATCACACTTAGGAGTGGGAAAGAGCTAGAAGAACTAGTGAAAAGACAAGTTGGGACCCACTTTGTTGAAGCCTAAGAGAAAAAGAAAAAGCATGATGAAAAGAATGAGGACCCTCCCTATACTCCTGCTCCTCCTTACTCACCAAAAATTTCATTCTCACATAGGCTTCAAAAGAATGAATTAGATGTACCATTCACATAGTTCTTGGAAAAGCTGAAGAATATAAGGAAGTCTCTATCCAATAAGTTGATGAAGAAGAGAATGACGAACAGATGACAGTGGAGATAAAGGTTGAAGAAGATACAGACATCTCTATTCACGAAGTGGAAGAAGAAGAAGAGGACACAAATGTGATTGAGGAAAAAAGAGAATAGTTCACCTTCTTAGAAATTAATTTGTTGAATTCGATAGAATATTGAGGGACTTTTATTATTGCTTATTTTATTGACAATTTGTTACTTAAAAAGGCATTATTGAACTTATTTAGTTTTCTTGATTTGATTAATTTTGTCCTTTTGATTTTCTTGCAATATGTAGCTTATTTACAGGCTACTATAAACTGAAACTAAGAGACATGGGTAGAAGCAAGCCATTCATAATTGACCTAGGTTGAGTGTGAAAGGAAGAACATGTTAAGCTAATGACGTTAACTAAGCGCTACTTAGGATGCAACCGCAGAAGATGTCCCTAAATAAGTTATTTATAATCATTATCATTTAAATTGGTATATAACAACCATAGGCTTATACCATAATTGGTGTTAGGACATAAAAACATCGAACACATATAAGAGAAATTTGTTTTTGGAAACATTCCTCCATTTACACACCCCTCATTTTATTGCATTTTATAATGATATATTAATCACCAACTTTATCCTAATCTCATTCACTTAATCCTCCTTTATTCTTAATGATAATTGATTAGGATCAATCCTTATACACAACTAGTAGCATACATTCCTTGTAATCCTAAACCTTTTTAATCTCTCTAAGTTCACTAAATCCCATATTAGTGACCTACTTCATCTTTTTCGAACTAAGTGTCTACATTAATTTAAAAACCTTATTAGAATAACACCACATTTGATAACTCTACAAACGCTCAAGCTATATTAATCATAATGATGTATACCAATAATACTTCGTAAAGGCACCATATTGATATAGTATTATCCAATGGAAATTTCAGACCTTATTCTTCACTCCCACACATCACTTACTTATTCAATTAGCAATAACTTCATCCCCGACCTACATTTTTAAATTTTATATCAAACTAAATTTATATATACTATATTTTTTTTATTAAAATGGATGTTCATTACAGTCCTTTTCTCCTTCATGAGCTTTGTCTTTCCTTCCTACGGAGAAGAGGGTGCTTTAATTAGAACTTTATCCTTCTTTTACGAACTCTTATAATCAAAACATTAAAGTTAACCTTAGTATGTCAAATAGAGATTATCATACACATCTATTTAATCAAAATGATATCTACTAATAAAACATCACCAGGATAGGCTACACATAATAGATTTATACCTAATACTGTGAAAACTATAAATCGACAAGACTATATTATCCTCATCTCCATAACTCACCAACTTAGTCATTTTTAATAACTCTACCATTTGACATAAAAACAACTGTAAATGAATTAGTAAACATATATATTATAACAACAATGTATAAATATATAAACTCCATTAAGACAGATAAGGGAAAAGAGAGATATTATCTACTTACCATGTCAACTTTGATTTTTAAAAGTTAGGTATGTTGATACTCCAACAAGCTTATTATTTACCTTCTAAAATGTAATGGGTAGGAATGATGATCAAACATTTAGGCTACTTGATTTTGGACTCTACTGAGCACTAACAAATGAAAGAATAAGATGCTAGATTAAACAGATGGTAGGACTAGAAAGCTTTAAACAAAACAAATTACATCACTACCTATAGTGATATTTTTTAAAAACCTAATTATGGTAATGGGTGGGAGGAGTTTTTATGAAGCTTCTTAAGGAAATTTTGTATATGGTATTTTTCTAACTTTATTAATGATTTTCATTATAAATTATTATAATGGACATGGTCTGTAACACCCCGATACCCATGTTAAGGCTAGAATAGTAAATTATGAGAAGTTTATGTGGAATAAAAAAAATATCATGCATAAATTAATTGTAACATACACATTCATTTTGCACATTCATATTGTACATGCATTTATTGGCATTTCCGGGTAAATTTAATTTATAAGTGAAAATTTTGGATTAAATTGGAGTATATTAATTATGACGACAATTTTTGTACAATTTGAATATTTAGATAATTTTGGTAAATTATTTTGAGCTGAAAATTTTATTTAGAGAATATTAATAATATTTCAAAATTTTTGGTGAATTTAGAAAATTTTTGAAAATTTGAGGTATTTTGGACCAACTGTAATTATGATAAATAGCTTGTATGTATGGTGACATGTGGCACTAATCTATAAGTGACAAATGGCTTGTTTGGGTGATGACAAGTGTAAGGCATGCAAGCCTATACGTGGTGTGCTTATGTTCTTCACCGTAGCTTATGTTCTTCACTATTTTCTTCACAGAAAGCATTCACTGCTTTGTGTTTTTGTCCCTCGGTGGTTGTCTTTGTAGCTAAAACAAGTCAGTAACTTGATGATGTTTTTATGGTGTACAAATATACATGCATGCATGGGTTTAGGAAGTGAGGTTGCGGTGATATA
>JANZXR010000009.1:5819552-5847936 GCA_027575705.1 Erythroxylum echinodendron
CAAAATCACTTTCACAATTCAATTATAAATTAATTATACCCGGAATGTCTATGAATGCATGTACAATTATTTTCATGTGCAGAAATTCGATATTCATAAATATGAGCATGAAAAAAATGCATTTCTAAGCTCTCATTAATCACTGATATTTACTATTCTAACCTCCTAAAGGTAACGGGATGTTACAATTATGATGGAGAACTATTGAAACATGGATTAGAGGTGAGTACATCGATAGGTACTATAGTGATAGAAGAAGTTTGTAAGAGGCGTTTAATTCAAATTGATCAGGCAGAGTTAAAAGCAGATCTGATTGTATTGCAGTTAAGGGAGAAAGATATTATTCTAGGCATGGATTGACTCACTGTTCATAGGGTTATCATGAACTGCTACACTAAGGAGGTGATATTAGAATCTCCCAATAAGCCGAGAGAAATATTCTGAGGTATTACTCAAGCAGTGCCAGCCAAACTAATTTCATTCATGAGTGCAATGAGATTGATCAGAGATGGATATGAGGTTTTTCTGACCCGCGTAGTTGATACTCGCACTGACTAGACAACGCAGGATATTCCTATTGTTAGGAAATTCTTGGATGTATTTCCTATAGAATTATCTAATTTACCTTTAGATAAGGAAACGAAGTTTAAAATCAACTTAGTTCCAGGTTTTAGCTCCTATATCTATTCTTCCATATAGGATGACACCTGTGGAACTAAAGGAACTGAAAGCTCAGTTGCAGGAGTTATTGGAAAAGGATTTCATCAGACCTAATATATCACCATGGGGAGATCCAATCTTGTTCATAAAGAAGAAAGATGGAACTTTAATATTGTCCATCGATTATAGGCAACTGAATCGGGTAACAGTGAAGAACAAGTACTCGTTGCCTAGAATTGATAATTTTTTTGATTAGTTGCAGGGGGCTCATGTGTTCACTAAGTTGAATTTGGGATCTGGGTACTATCAGTTCAAGATAGCAAAGATTGATTTATCGAAAAGTGTGTTCAGAAACAAGTATGGGCATTTTGAATTTTTTGTGACGTCATTTAGGTTGACTAATGGCCCAGCTACATTTATGGCTTTGATGAATAAGGTGTTTCAACCCTACCTGGATCATTTTGTGATTGTGTTTATTGATGGCATTTTGGTGTATTCGAAGAGCAGAGAGGAGCATGCTAAACATCTAGGATTAATCCTACAAATTATGAGGGAAAATAGTTGTATGTCAAATTCAGTAACTGTGAATTTTGGCTTGATCAAGTAGTGTTTCTGGGTCACATAGTAATTAGACAAGGCATACAAGTGGATCCAAAGAAGATAGAGGCCGTAATAAAGTAGGAAACTTTGAAGAATGTATTATAGATTCAGAGTTTCCTTGGATTAGACAGATATAATAAAAGGATACAAGTGCCTTTCAGATGGAATGATGAATGTCAGAGGAGTTTTTAGGAGTTAAAGCATCGGTTAACTACAGCACCGGTGTTGACTATTCCATCGAGATCTGGAGGTTATGTGGCTTATAGTGATGCTTCGTATCAAGGATTGGGATGTGTACTGATGTAGTATAGCAAAGTGATAACATATGCATCAAGACGATTAACATATGCATCGAGACAATTAACGTCTCACGAGATTAATTATCCAGTATATGATTTAGAGCTTGTTGCAGTGGTTTTTACTCTAAAGATATGGAGACAATGTTTATCTGTATGGAGAGAAATTCTAGATATTACTGATCATAAGTGCTTGAAGTATCTGTTGAGTCAAATGAAGTTGAATATGAGACAGAGAAGATGAATAGAACTGTTGAAAGACTATGACTGCACAATTGAGTATCATCCGGGAAAGGTTAATGTGGTAGTTGATGCTTTGAGTAGAAATCAGATAGCAATATGGCTTAAATTCAAATATCGAGGTTACGGAGCCTAGTTCAATTGAGTGCATTGAATGTTGAGTTGAATCTAAAGTAGAATGAGGCATTGATAGCTACACTAAGATTGAGACCAATGTTGCATAGCAGAATTAGAAAAGTTCAAAGTAAAGATCTTGAAATAGTGAAGCTTATTGAGAAGTTGAAGGTGAACCCAAATTCTGAGTTTGAATTAAGAGATGAGACACTGTGGTTGAAGCAGAGATTATGTGTACCCGATGAGGATATATTGAGAAAGGAGATTTTGGAGGAAGTTCATGTACCAGCCTAGGCTAAGCATCCTGACACCACCAAGATGTATAACACGCTGAAACACATTTTTAGTGGCTAGGGATGAAGAAGCAAGTAGCGAAATAGGTTGCTAAGTGTTTAACTTTCCAGCAAATTAAGGCTAAGCATCATGCTCTGGTTAGGAGGTTACAGTCCTTGCCTATTCCAGAATATAAATGGGAGCGAATTACGATGGATTTCATTATGAGATTGCCAAAGACTCTGAGGAATATGGTGCCATATGGGTTGTGGTGGATCGATTAATAAATTCAACCCATTTCTTACCAGTAAGATAGAATAACTCACTAGACCAGTTAGCTTGGAAGTATGTGAACGACGTAGTGAGGTTGCATGGGATTCCAGTGTCTAGTATATTGGATAAGGATCTTATATTTACCTTGAGATTTTGGAAGAGTTTATAGTCAGCTCTAGGTACGAAGTTGAACTTTAGTACTGCATTTGATCCTCAAACAAATGGGCAGAGTGAGAGGACAATTAAGATTGTTAAGGATATGCTTAAGGCCTGTGTATTGGAGTTTCAAGGAGCATAAGATCAGTATATAGTTTTGATTGAATTTGCTTACAACAACCATTATCATAGTAGTATCAGAATAGCATTGTATGGTAGAAAATATCATTCATCTCTATATCAGGATGAAGAGGGTCTGAGAATGATAGAAGGCCCAGAACTAATACAAGATATTGTGGATAAAGTGAAACTGATCCGAAGTAGGATTAAAGCAGCTCAAGATAGACAAAAGAGTTATATGGATCAACACTAGAGGGATATGGAGTATTGAGTAAGAGATAAAGTGTTTTTGAGAGTATCACCTTGATGACGAGTGTTGAGGTTCAATAAAAAAGGTAAGCTGAGCCCTAGATATATTGGTCCTTATGAGATCATTAAGAGGATTGGACCATTGGCATACAAGTTAGCCTTACCGATTTAGATGTCTCAGATACACAAGGTGTTTTATCTGAGTATGCTCAGAAGATATCAGTTTGATCTGATGCATGTATTATCGGCTCAAGAGATTGAAGTTGCTAATAATCTAAGTTATATTGAGAAGTTGGTCAAGACAGTGGGATATCAAATGAGATAGTTGAGAAATCAAGAAATTCAATTAGTGAAAGTCCTTTGGAAGAATCACTCGAGCAAACAAGCTACATGAGAAACGGAGGAGTACATGAAGAGACAATATCCCCCTTATTCGATGAATTAGGTAAGAATTTCGAGAAAAAAAATTCTTAAGGAGAGGAGAATTGTAGTATCCCGCTTTCTCATGCAAAGGGGTTAGAACTTAGATAACTGTTTATGAGAAAAACAAATAAGAAATTTGGAAATGCATTTCAAGCTCATGCCTAATATAGCATACATACAAGTGAATTTGATTTTTGCACACATTACAATAACTTTTTCATGCACTCAACGAACATTTTTAGGTTTAATTGATTTTTAAATGATTATGATGTGAATTGTGGATTATATGTCTTGAAAATTGATTTGGTGAGTGTAAATACTGATTTAGAATTTTTGGTGAAGATTTAGAAAATTTATGAAATTATGATTATGAAATTATGAGTATGTTTGGAACTAGGAAAAATGATAACTGACAAGATAATTAATAAATAGTAGTAGAAATAAGTGACAAATGGCAATAAAAATATTTGACACATGGCTTTAGGCTTTAATGACAAATGACATTAAGAATTGGGAGACAATTAGATTAGAAATTGGAGACAAATAGACTAGAGATTAAATGATAAGGGTACAATATTAGAAGATATTATTATGGTTAGCATTATTAATTAAGAGGTAAGTGTCATAACACTTGTCATGACACTTACCAAGTTTTTTAATCTTGCTATTTACCACCTATCCCATGACACTCTCTTGTAAGACCATCTTCATTTCCTTATCTTTCACCTTTACCATATGCTCTCTTCTTCATCTGCTTCATTTTTCTTCATGTACAACACTCTCTTCTCACCCCTCTCAACATTGAAACTTGCTCTCATCCATCACTTACTACTTCCATTTTTGTTATCTTCTCCATATTGTTATTAAAAGACCTAACCATTCAACCTTGAATGTTTTGTTAATAAAACCCACAATCATAGTAAGTCCTCCACAATCGTGGGAATAACTGTTACGTGAATTATACTTCTTTTATATGATGTTTAAAACATCATATGGTTAGGTACTTTACTATAATACATTTAGGCTTGAATAAAGCTTGAAATGAACTTATTTTGATGATGGATTAAGTGATTAAATATATGATAAGTTTATGATGATAATTGAGGTTATAACTTAATAATAGATTGTTAAATATCAAGTGTTCAAAAATAAAAATTTAGAGATATTATGGGAATGAAAGTGATCTTATGAATGCTAATATGATTCAAAGAAGACGAAGAATGTGTATTAACTAAAGATGAATGGGAATTTGGATATTATGTGATCTTATAATTTTAGAACAACCTTGGTAAATGATTGATTGAGTAAATTTATAATAATCAAGTATTCTTGAGGTATAAAGCTAAGAGTAACCTAGATATACAAAGGAAAATGTTTGAATGATAAAGACACATGATTAAGGTTATGCAACCCAGGATTATCACTGAGCATGTATTATACATAACACATATACATATGTGTATGATTAAGTATTAATGTGATTATGAAAATTAGTAGTGTGTAAATGTGTATGTGTTGTATGATATAAAAGCGTAAATAGAGCAATAACATCCAGACATTGCTAGGGCATCAAGACGATAACTATCTGGAGCATATTGTGAGTAACCTAGATGTTCTCATTAAGTTATCTATCTTTGCTTAAATGTCAATTATTGAATTATTATTGATGTGAATGTGTTAATTCCAAACATTGATTGTCTAATGTTTTGTTGCGTGAAAATCACATTGGAAGTGCTCATTGTATGTGAATTTGATAAAAATAAGTGTTCTCAACATATTTTTTGAATGCCAGACTTAGGTCCGATGAAAATGTGAAAGTGAATGTGTAAAGTGAATATAAGTGAATGATTGAATATATGAGATTTGATGCATTTCATTACATGAATGCATGATACCGGATTTGTTAGCAAAATAGAGCTTAAAGCTTAAAATGTGGTAAGAGTCTTTCACTCACTATGTATAATAAGCCCGGTATCCCCAACAGATATGAGACAGTTATTAATGAGCCCGGTATCCACAATAGATATAGGACAATTAAAAAGGCACTCGGTCACAACTGATTGCAAGGTTATATATGCTAAGTTTTAATATTTATAACCTTGATATTTCTGCAAGCGCACGGGTGGTTCACCTAGTACCTAAGGTATCGATCTCACGAAAAGGGTTAATCTAATCCTAAAATATCTAAGGCTTAACTAAATTTTGCAGTAAATCAAAATAAACAACTAATGCAGAAATTAACCAATCAAAATTGAACTCACAAAATATAAACAAAATAGAAATTTTCCATAACCCAATCCAAAATCAACCTAGAAACTATCAATTGAGAGAAAGGGGTTTTTAATCCGAATTTAATAAAAATCTAATTAATTTTGCAATTATCGAATTACTGGATCTAAACTGTCCTAGGGTGGATTACTCTCTTTCGAGTTATATTCTTTAACCCTAATTTATAATCCCTAACTTAAATTATGGAATTGTAATCTCTTAATTTCCAAGTTACCCAAAACCTAAATTAGTTTTGAATTTGTCTAATAACCTACTAAAAACCTATGCTCAATCTCTCATTACATGATTTTACCGGTTTGATTCAATTCTTAACTATCAAACTACCTAACTCTCGTTAGCCCAATTTGTTGATATTCACTCGGTTCACCTTCTCAGTTTATTACCAATTATTAAGCATAGATATTGAATCACAAATAACTTAATGAAAACACAATAAATCAAACTTCATTAATCTAAAAGATCATAATCTCGAAGGTGAGTTTAGACAAAAATCGACATTCAACAACAACTATTCTCAACTATTATCCCAATTCTATACAATAATAAAATTGAAATAAAGACAGAAAATACTGTCAAAATGGACTAATGGAGGCAACAATGGTGGAAAACCACCTGTTCTAGGTAGTATTTCACGTCAAGCTTCTTCTCCGTGTCTCTTTCCCTTCGTGTCCTTCCTCGAATATCTCTATATGATCTCTAGGGTTTGGGAATTGACTGATGCAAAAAAATCGCTCTTCAGTTCTTTGATGATCTATTTATACCTTAGAAGCCCTAGGTTGATTTGGGGTCAAAACTGTTTGAAAAGTCCCGCAAAACTTAATTTTTCAGTTATTTTTGTGTCTTCTTGACACAGGTAACCCTCTCTGTCAGGATCGTGGCCTAGGTCTTGTCAATTTTCCTCTTTCTGTCACGACCGTGGCCTGTTGTACCACAATCATGGGCTGGTTTTTGGACCGAAACTCTTTAAAACTTCTCTATTCTTCACCGTTTATCCTGAAACACTAACAAACACATCAAGGTACCTCAAAACTATAACATTTAAGGTCAAAGACTCATACTAACCTATAAAAACACTTAAATACATAAACTAACACAATTAAATGCTAAACACACATTCAACACTTAAATTAACATTCAATACCTAACAAATTGAACCCTAAAACATAATGCAATTCACAACTATCAATATCCCAATACTTAAACGTTTGCTTATCCTCAAGCAAACAAAACAACAAACACATACCAAACACAAAACACACAATGCAATAATGAGGCAATGATTTTAACTTCATGAAAAACATTTAATCTTAAACACAATCATTCGAGTTATATCAAATCATTAACATGCAAAATTTATGTATAGGGCTTTGAACTAAATATACAAATTAATCAACATCCAAGTGTTAATTTGTTTACCATTTTCAATTACACACATACATTAATAATTCTTTGGTCATTCAGACTCTGTAACAGTTCCTAAGTATATTTTCATGAAAAGTCAAGCTTATTATAAGTTTGGTAGGTTTTTGTTAAGAAATCACACACATTATTTATTTATTTAATTAGTGAACATAGACTTAGTCTTTTTACGTGGAGGCAAACATTGGTAATTAATGTCGATCCGATTACTCGACTAAGTCATGTTTTTATTGAACTGCTTGGTTGAAACATCATAACGCGAAGGAACACATTTGTGATACATGTCGATCCGGTTACTCGGCTTTATCATGTTTTCAACTAGCTACTAGCTTTATTCATAACCCGAAGGCTAGCAGAATAGTTATTTATTTAACAAACACTTTTTAAAAAAAATTATTACTGCCTACTTTGTTGTTTTAGCTACTCGTTTCTATGAAAAATACTACTTAAGCTACTTAAGTTGAAAGGCCTCAAATCATGAATGAATGTGGCAATCTAGAAGTTGCTAAATTTATACCAAATCTAATTAAGTTGTATATTTTATCCAAAGACCCCTAATTTACTAATTTTGTGAGCTATTGATTATTCATAACCTAATAGACTATGTTTAACATTAAATAAATTTCACTCCCTCTAAGCTATTAACACATTGGAACAATTCATATCATGCAACCTAAATAAACTATCATGCAATATGAAAAATTTACACTCAAGGTAAAACATATAGCTCTCCCCACTATTGAACAACACATTGTCTTCAATATGAGAAGGGTACCCAAACACGCCAGCAGGAAATAAAACACAATATATGAAAAACATAAGAAGAAAATACTAACAAAAATGAAAAGAAAAGGGTTAGAACACGAAACTGTTTATGGTGATAGAGGTGGTGATGGCGATAGTGTTGAGACCAAATCCGCTTGACATCAAAAGTGTTTCCCTATCTTATAAGTGATTTAAGAGAGTAAAAGAATTACCAATCCAAACCATTACAAATCATTCAAAACTTATTTTAGAATTTAAAACAAACCTAACAACACAACAATTTAAATCTAACTACTAAATCGGCTAATTTAGGGTCATTAGGTTGACGTTGCATCCTTTCAAGCTCAGCCTGGATCAATTATGAGTGGTTTGTTTCCACCTTCTCGTTCAACATCAATTTTGTAGCCTGTGAGTAAGCTACAAATTAAAAGATGATTAGAAGGACAATATTAATAAAGTTATGAAAACCAATTAATTTCATTAATGTTCTTTTCACTAATAAACTATCAATAAAATATGGAATAACAAAACTCCCTGAATCGTTTATTAAGTTTAGCAGCTTTTTTTGTAAAAGTGTGAGCTGGTTTTGTTCTTCCTTAGTCACTCCCTTTTCTTCTTTTTTTTTTCTTCATGAACAGAGACTTTCATAGCTTCTTCAAAATAGATGTCGATTGTCAACTGTTCTTCATCCTTATGCTCATTTGAAGATTCGATATCATCAACTCTTATGTACGGTATTCTCGGTGGGTAAGGAGGAGGGGAATATAGGGAGGATCCTCATTCTTTTCTTCATCCTTTTTCTGCTTTTTTTGGTCTTCTATAAAGTGGGTTTTAACTGGTCTATATGTTAGTTTTCCTAACTCTTTCCCACTCCTAAGTGTGATAGCCTTAACTTGCTCTTTTGGATATACTTCTGTGTGGCTTGAAAAACTTCCTACACTTTTTGTAGATAACACATTGGCAAGCTGTTCCACTTGAACCTCCAGGCTTAGAATAGAAGAGGCATAAGTCCTTGTTACTTAGTCAATTTGCTCTTTTAATCTCTTCTGGGCCTCCTCCATACTTATGAGCTTGTCTATGGTTTTGTTCAGTTTGGAATCATAGTCGTTGTATTTATCATATTGATATCCATCTGACCCTTGATTTCTAAACTAAATCTCAGTATTGTTAGAACAATGAAATTTTGGGATGTTATGCCACCCTGACTGATATGTGCTAGAATAAGGATTGCTATCTCCTTGACCAACTTGTGCTCCATTAAAGTTGAATTGCTCCATGTTGTTGTTTTCCCCTAAGAAATAATTAGCTGAAATATAACTTTCTTGTCCATATGACTTATGTTTGTGCTGCATTGCTATGACTAGAGAGGAAGAGGTGGCTTTTAGGCTGTTTAATTGCTTAGTTAGGTTGTCAATCTCAGCCTGTAATGTCGTCAATAAATTTGTAGTAATAATCATTCGTCCTGGGTCCCAAAAGGTTGATTGCTTTTTAATTCGTTCGGATGTCCAAAGACAAATAGTGTATGCCATGTATTCCAACAGATCGTATGCTGCTTCAACTTTTTTCCTCATAAATGATCCTCCAACAGCTGCAGCTATGGTGTTCTTTGTAGGCAAATTAACTCCAGTGTAGAAGGTTTGTAATAAGAATTAGATGGGTATGTTATGACGAGGACAGTTCCTTTTCAACTCCTTATACCGCTCCCACGCTTCATATAAAGACTCCCCATCATTTTGCTGGAAATTGATAATTTCCTTTATTAGTCTTGCTGTCCTGTTTAAAAGGAAATACTTATCTAGAAAAACTCGCACCAATTGCTCCCAAGTTGTGATGTTGGTTGGGTGAAGAGAATTCTACCAGGTTTTGGCTTGATCCTTAAATGTAAAGGGGGAAAGCCTAATTCTAATCGTATCTTTCGACATCCCAATATATCGGAAGGTATCACAAATTTTTAAGAAATTAGCTAAATAAGTATTGGGATCCTCATTGGTTAATTCATAGAATTGCATATTGGTTTGCAGCATGCTTAGCAGTGATGTTTTGATCTCGAATGTATTGACTTACACCGGTGGTCGTATAATCCCTTAACGATAGGCATTGAGCTGTGGCCTCATGACGTCCATAAAGGTCTGTCGCTGTCCATGATGTATTTCCTCCACCATCGTTCTTTCCATGTCTTTTTAGCATTCAACTCTTAAGATTCCCCATTATTGTCTAGTGATATCCAAGTTAATGTGTCATCTACTTTATGCCCAGTTTTTTGTTTTAAACATAAAAGATAGTAAAAAAGCCTTAGACTAAAGAACTAAACTAATCGCCTCTCGACAATGGTGCCAAAAACTTGATCGCTAGTTTACGTATGCTAAGTTTTAATATTTGTAACCTCGATAATTCTGTAAGTACACGGGTCGTTTGCATAGTACCTAAGGTATCGATCCTACGCGGAGGATTAATCTAACCCTAAAATTTATGGCTTGGCTAAATTTTACAATAAATCAAAATAAACAACTAATGCAGAAATTAAACAATCAAATAATCAATATCAAGAATTTAACTTATAAAATATAAACAAAAGAGCAATTTTGCACAACCCAATCCAAAATCAACCTAGAAACTATCAATTGATAGAAAGGGAGTTTTAATCTGAATTTAATAAAAATCTAATCGAATATGCAATTATCGAATTACTAAGTCTAGATGGTTCTAGAGTGGATTACTCTCTCTCAAATTATAATCTTTAACACTAATTTATAATCCCTAATTCAAATTATGGAATTGTAATCTCTCAATTTTCAATTTACCCAAAACCTAAATTAGTTCTGAATTTGTCTAATAACCTACCGAAAACTGATGCTTGATCTCTCGTTACACAATTTTACTTGTTTGATGTAATTCTTATCTATCAAACTACTTAACTCTCGTTAGCCCAATTTGATGATATTCACTTAGTTCACCCTCTAAGTTTTTTACCGAATTATTAAGCACAGATATTGAATCACAAATAACTCAACAAAAACATAATAATCAAACTTCATTAATCTCAAAGATTAAAATCTCGAAGGTGAGTTTAAACAAAAATTCAACAACAACTATTATCAACAATTATCCCAATTCTATACATCAATAAAATTGAAATAATAACAGAAAATACTGTCGAAATGGATTAGTGGACGCAGTGATAGCGAAAAACCACCTATTCTGGGAAATACTTCGCGTTAAGCTTCTTCTCCGTGTCTTCCTTCGTCTCCTTCCTCGAATCTCTTGATATGCTCTCTAGGGTTTCGAAAATGACTGATGCAAAAAAGTTGCTCTTTTGTTCTTTGATATTCTATTTATACATTGGAAGCCCTAGGGTTGATTCGGGGTCAAAATGGTTTAAAAATTCCAGTAAAACTTGACGTTTTTAGCTATTTTTGTGTCTGTCTGATGCAGGCCACGATCATGGCATTACCTGCCACGATCGTGGCTAACACCTAACCCTAAAATGCATGATCATGGCCTGGTTCAGAGCTCTCTGTCATGATCATTGCCTGGGTTCTGTCAGCTCGCCTCTTTCTGTCACGATCTGTATTTTTGGCCCGAACTGAAACACTAACAAACATATCAAAGTACCTCAAAAACATAACATTTAAACTCAAACACTCATACTAACCTATAAAAACATATAAACAAACACACATTCAACACTCAAATTAACACTAAATACCTAACAAATTGAACCCTAAAATATAATGCAAATCATAACTATCAACAGCAACGTAATAATTGAATGTGAGTCACATGTGCATTGCATATATATTTGGTATGTATGTTTTAAATGATTGAAATAAATTATTTGCACTGTTCTGAATGTGAAATGTGAAATAAGCGAACAAATTTGTATTTGATTCAATATGATGATTAGTGAAGAGAAATTCATTATATGATAGCATGAATTATCTGTGAATTTGGAATATGAATTGTTGTGTTATGTGATATAAGTGAGCAAATCGATGATGGCTTACTCACTGAGTTCGCAAAACTCATCAAAATTGTAACGTGGCTTTTCAGGTACAAGAGAGGAGACTTAGTTGCTAAGATGCTCTAGAAGAAGAATAATTCTTGTGTTTTTGGATAGAAGAAATGGATGAAAGGTTGGTCAGCTGAGACTGAAGTGCTAAATAGAGTTTTGTATAGTTCCTCATTTTTGTAGCATATTTTGTAAACAAAATTGTAGACTCTGAGAAGTTTTCAATATTGTATATATATGGATGATGTATGTAATGCTACAATGTACATTATGTTTTATGAAATGAAAATAAGGAATTGAGTTTTAGATATTAAGTATTTGTGTTTTAATTATGATGCCATGATAAGTGATGTAATTGCTCTAGCACATTTCTTCCACCAGGCATGTACTCAAATGTCTGATGAACGGACGGGCACGTGTCGGATGGGAGTAGGATGCTATAGCATGTCCCTCTTCACAAGGGTGTAAGTTACAGTGACTTTATTATTTTTATTCCTTGTCCCTTTTACCCTAACTCATCTCCTTTTTTTGCTTCCATTAAGGAAAATAAGATCAAACATCAATAAAACAACATTAAGGATATGTTTTTAGCTTATTTTGGTTGTTTTTAGCTCATTTTGGTTCTTGTTCCTTTAACTTGTACCTAAAACAAAATAAGTATCTTAAGCACAATATAAGATTAATCACAGAGCAATATGGAGTAATTACATAGTCAATAAAGCACTTATCAAGTTTTCCTACACTTAGCTTTTAATTGTCCTTTGGCAAAAATAAAGTGTAAGATTACATCAAAACTCTTCCTCTTTTTCCATATTTTCTAAAAATAGGTAATTATAAGAAAAGAGAAAAAACTTTTTAAACTATGGAAAGAATTAAACATTAAATGCTTTTACTTATAATCAATAAAAATCATTATCTTTAAAAACTAGGCAATCTAGGGGTAGACTTTGATAAGTTATGATTAAAAATAAGATAAATCTATAGGTACACCCAAACACCCTTCATGATCAAGACATTCTGTGACTTTGCATATCATTTCAGTTCTCCACCACTAATGATTCATATGCATAATCATGAATCAAAAGACTTTTTAAGGTTATAATGGGGGAAGGTTAAGGTGAGAAATTTATAGAACATATAGTTTAAAATCCATCAAAATTAGTGAAGAAGGAAAAACACTCAATGGTGTATCAAGTGGAAAACTTGTAATCCACTTAAAATTGGGTACCATTAGCTATGTTGAATGCAAAATCTCTGTTTCTCATTTTAGATTCGAACTTCCACATCACAAATCATATAAATCATTAATAATTAGAAGAAATAACTCACAAAATGATGATAAACAATATATTATAACCATAAGGGCTGACCTTCACAATAGTTTCTCCCTTATTTGCGTCATAATCAATTCACACATTCCATAGAACTTTAGGAGGAAAAACTAATATAAATTACTTCGCGAAACAAATTATTTTCCTTCTAAATACTTTCTTTTATTTTATTCTTTTATTCTCTTCTTTTCTCTTTTTATTTTTTGGATAAAGACAAAAAATTGAAAGAAACTAAATCAATGATGAAATTCATTAATAAGGATAAAAATCACATTCCATCAATTATAACCAAGCTGATATATGCGTACTCCCACATTTATTCTCTTATGCACCCATAAAAATCAATAATAAAAAATGCTCCATTAGCTTTAACATTTGGGTAAGAAATTTAGTTAAGTTAAAGGCTCATGGTATGGTTAACAAAAAAAGAAAAGGTAATAAAGCTTAAGGGGTTTAATAACTGGATAAATCATGTCATTGGGTAGGCTATTGACTAATATAGCTTACAAAACAAAGAATGCCTATATGATTCCATGTTAATGCATATGTTAAAAATGTGGTCTCGAATAGAAAATTAAGGTCAAGTTAGGATGTACATTTTATGAAGGTCACATATGAATAAAAGGCAATGAGACTGATATGGATGTGTTAATCTAAAGGTTCAAAATCTCACTGGCTTATGTCCACCCATTAGTCACTACACCTTTGAATGAAACATACATCAACCAACTATAAAAGTAAGAATACATGTCCAAATTTTCATGAAATTTTTAAGCAGTTTTGAGGCATAAGGCACATTTAGAGGTGACAGTTTTGATCAAGGGACAAGGAAATCACGAAGAATATCAAGAGACCCATAGATAATAACACCAAATCTAAACTTACAAGAAGATCCAATTAAAGAGAAAGGGAGATTTAGAATTATGATGTCTTTGTTTCTATTAGTTTATTTGCATATTTATCTTTGGTTTTGTTTTCTATGATTAGTAACTAAGTTGTTTAGTGTCTAGGTGTGATAAACCTTAAGTCAGGATAACAATATGTTTTGATCTTTTATTTTATGCAATTATATTGATTGGTTTATTGCGATTCAATTATGTGTTTTATTGTTGTTCTAATATATCCAAAATATTAGTGTATGATTTTATTTCATATGATTGAGATTGAGAAATCCTCTTGTACTAATAAATCTACTATAATTGGAAGGAGTTGCAAGTAAACCTAGAGATAAGCCCATATAAATCTTCTTAATTAAGGTCGAATCTAATAGCAAAATTCATGAATCAATAATACAATCCTAGGGGTTTTAACGAGAAATAGTTTCGTTAATCAACTGATAGATTAGTTGTTAATAGTCTTGAGAAAATATTAACATAAGATAAGAATTTTCACGGTCCAATAATCAATAATATGATTGCATGATAAAAGGTTAATAATTCAAGGATTCTTAGAGTAATTCATCACTTGGATATTATTATTTGATATTGATTTTTCTAAGTAATTTCCTCTATTTTGCATTCATTATTGTTTCCAATTTTAGTTTATCTTTTGCTTAATTTTTAATTAAAATCCAAATTTTGATTTATTGGTTAGTTAATAGAAAAAGGTTAATTATCAGTACTTATTATCTTCATGGGATCAACCCGTATTTGCCTGTGCTAACTATAACTACACCGTGCACTTGCAATAAAATTTTAATATTAACATTAACCCTAGTCAACTCAGTTTTTTGAGTCATTATCAAGGATAGTAATATTAGGAAAGCCTAGATTTTATTAATCTAACCATTATTTTTTGTATTTATTTTATTTTTCTAGTATTTCACTTTTTTTATTTGTTCATTTAATTATCATTTGAACTTCTTTACTTTGACTTTGAGTTTGTGATTTATTGTTAGGATTTACAATTCATTGTCATAGCTACAACTAACAATAGAAAAGAAAAGTACTTTTATAAGAGCTATGATGTATCATCTCCTATAGTAACATCGCCATATTGGAAAGAAAGGTTTGGTGACATGTTTTTGGTAGCTCAATTGAATTCCATACTATGTTGCGACAATTATGGGAGTAACCATTTCAATCATGAATGTCGGGCACCAAATTACATATGGGATAAACCAAGCATGCACAACCAACCTCAAAGTGCAACATATAAGAATATTTATAATTCAGAGGGGAGCAACTCTTACGCTTATGGTGGAATGATCACTCGCAACTTGATCAAATATCTCAAATAGAGTATCATCATTTATTATAAGCCTAGATGCATCAATGGACTTCAAAATATCATTTCTTTAGCAGAATAAATCAAAAAATTGAAATCCTACATGATTGAACACCCATAAGTTGACTAAGTCATTCTTATTTAATTCAAATAACTTTTTGTTTCACAAATAGTGCTGCTTAAAAAATTACTTCTAACTCATCAATTTTAGAACCTTTATATCCTAAACCATAAGAGCCAATAACATTTACTATAGGCTGGTAGTAATAAGATTGAGTAGAATTGAATGATACATATGTATCATACTACCATCTAAACATGTTATTTATATTATAAGATACTACAAATTGAAGGTTGAGCTTTATGAATTATTCATGGAGCAAAAAAGTGAGGCACCGGTTTCTTCTTTTTATCACATCAATTGCAGCAATCCCTTTTTGTCGGGTAAGAATATTATCGTCAACATTGCCAATATCATCCTGACCATTAAAAAAAGAATTTTTACTACTAATTTTATTGTTTAGTCTTTTCTTTTTATCTTTCTCGTTATGAAACTCTTTAAGCAATATTTTCATCTAACATTTCACATCATGACTAACTTTTTTACCAGGATCCACTACTATTCATACCACTGCTTCTTACCTTCAGTCGAATTAGTTGTGAATTTATCCATTATAAAAAGTAACCATGGAAATAGTAAATTTCGACAAAACCAGAAGCAATTGAGTGAGCTTTTCGGCTTTTCCCCACTAAACAAACCCGAATTGACCCGACCCGGTCAGGGATCCCAGCGCCATTTGCACACACGCTAAACACAAAGACTCCGGAAGGCCGAAGCTCCTCTAATAAGTTGAAATCCGAAATCGACTTATAAACCCCACTTTCAGTCCTGCTAATTTCGAGGCGCTAGGGTTACTATTCTCTCTTTTCCCTCGCGCCATCAATTTCGAAATCTATAACCCTTATTACTTGGAAGTACCAGAGATAGGTTAGGGTTTTCAAGGATGTACGCTGATCGAGTGGAGGCTGCGTCCAAAAGGTCGATAAAGGATCGCCTTAATGGCAACTCCGTTGATGATTCTATGCGTCGACGTGGGGTAACTGGAAAGAGGTTTTCTTTTTTCTCACCCACTCTGTTGTTGGTGTAGACTTGTTCATGATTGAAAATAATGCTCGCATTTTGATATAGGTGAGACGGATGAGTGTTATTGATGATGATACGGGATTTTATAAGTCCCAGCTCTCGGATGGTAGTTTTTCTGGTCAATTGATGTCATTTCTAGTTGGAATTTAACGTGTTTGGAACAATATTGGGACTTGAAGCATAATCTTTTTTACATCATACGTTTTTTGTCTTCTTGCCTCTTGTGGTACATGAGTATTGTAAGAATTGTAAGCTTGCCATTAAAATATTGGATGCTCAAGTTGTTTAAAGTTCCTATTTTATTTCATGTATCCAGTTAGGAGGGTGTGGAATTTCTTGCCTAGTATTGTGACTGGCATCTCTTGTTTCTGCATTACTCTCTCAGAGATTCTGTGGTGTGTTCAGAACCAAATTGTTTTCTAGTTAATGGCGTAATTTATGCAGGCAGAGGCAGGATGATAAATGGGAACATGATCTTTTTGAGAGTGACGAACCACATCTTGAAAGTATGCATTTATTCTAACCTCACACAACTAGAATTGCTGCTAGTGTTGGATGAAAATGGATCGACTATATAGGGTTTTGACTTTTTGTAAATGGCTTGTGAAGAACGCAAAGTTGGTCCACTAGATCTTAGACAAAAGCTCCAAAGGAAAAGTCTTCAGCAATCATCTCAAGTTGTGAAGGGGTCAGTTTCTGGTTTGCGGGATCTGCGTGAAAAGTTATCTGGAGCTATAAACTCCCAACCAGTTAATATTGATCCATCTAAACCAAAGCTGGAGGCTGCTAAAACAACCAGGAAAAATGTTGCTGTTGAAACTCCTGAACCACAGATTAAAACTTCTGTTGGTGTGACTTCTATTAAAAGATTACAGCAAAAGGTATATACATTCTCGCATGATGTTGAATGTCATAACCTGAGGTACTCACTATTTTTCCATATGTGATGACAGTATGGTCCTTTTTGTTGTTCCTAGTTTCTTATGATAATATCCTGCCATAATTTTTAAACTGTTGGAACATGGCCCGGGTGATATGAAGTATTCCCTGGGGATGTACTATTTTGAATATGAACTTTGGCTATGCCTTTAGTAACACATGCAACTAAGAGACCATCATTTAGAGAGTAGATGGGAATGTTGTTTGATAATTGATGTTTTTGGTTTAAGATTAAGTTATCTATTATTATATAGCAGTAGATAAAGAAAATTTATTTAATGGACTTATAAACGTGTGACTACTGGCATGACTCATCCTTTTTAAGGTTGATAAGCACTAAGATATCCTTAAAAGAGCTTCATGGATGCAAATTTATCACATTCTTGGGATACCAACTTTATTCAAACTTGAAAGTGTTTGACTTTAAGCCCCCAAAAAATATTGCGAATGTGTTAGTATGATTGTGATGTCTTAAATTTGACGATTAATGTTGTTCATAGCCACATATGTAGTATGACTCATCGGTGCAACTTGTTAATGCCTTCTTGTTGCAGGTAGATTCATCAGTGGATAGTTTTCTGCAGTCATTGGATCTTGAAAAGTATCTCATTACTTTTCAGGCAGAAGAGGTAAGTACTATTTGTTTTTAACTCTGTAATTAGGTTAGGAAATCTTAGTGGGCGTGCTCCGTATTTTGCAGGTTGATATGACAGCTCTTATACACATGACTGATGAGGACCTCAAGGCTATGGGAATACCTATGGTAAACTCTTATGTCACTTATTCTTCACGGCATGAATATCTTTGTCTCCCAAATGCTTATAGTAAAATTTGGTTACCACTGTATATGTTGGATTCTTATAATCTTGTCATTACGCATGTGACTGTAAGTTTGAATTTGTTTTAGTGTTTTACAACTTCAAGAATCCTCATCCTTAATGTCGATTGGGATTATCCTTTCTATTGGCTGATGAAAATTAAGCTAACCTGTTATTAGATGGTTCAAAATCTTTTACATGGTCCTATTTGTCATTTAGTGCGGGATTCTTGTATACTGTTAATAATCTTCAAGGCATTTAGCTTGTTAGATTGTGCATAACATGTTTGGGTTAATGTGCACAGGTACACATGCAGCCATGTGTGTACTCTTTATTTAAGTTCTTTAAGTTTTTCTTGTCATTATATTATCCTGTGTTTATTACTTTTTTATCTGTGAAATAGGTTAATTATGTGATTAGTACTACTGTCTTTCTGTTGCATTGTTTTGAAACTTAAAGGCATGGTTAACACCTAAATTTCCTTATTTCAGCTATCCTATACAAGGGCTGAAAAAAATGTTAATTGTTTCCATCTTATTCTTTTCAACCGTGAGTGTTTCTTGTTCTATGAACAGATGATTTGTGTCATTTTAGTTCAATTGCATTGATCTTCCATTGTTACACCATTTTCACATTTTAAAAATTACTCGCTTTCATTTATTCTTGTTCAATTTGGTGGAATGTGGCAATTTTGTTTGTCCTAACTTTCTTGGCTTCTTATTTTCTTCGTTTTTTTTTTTTCTGAACGTTCCACTTAGGAACTACCTGAATGTCTTTCATTCATGACATTCCTGGTTTTGCTACTCTCTTCCCCTCTTCTAATCTAATTAGCTCTCTGGTTAACTTTGTTGTTTTAGGGCCCACGAAAGAAGATACTTTTAGCATTGGAATCTAGGGGCTGATTTGGCACTGTATTGGCTGGCATGTACATCAGATGCATGATTGGTGTGGTTTTCACGCGGGGATGTGCTTTGGTTGATTTGGGACTGCAAGTAACTTTTTCCGACCCCCTTTTTTCTCTGAAAGTGGTTCGGATCTGGCTTGTAATTTGTATTAACTGGAGAGGGAAGGGAGTAGGGGAGGATGATTGCACAAATGCACTTTTTTTCCCCCTATAATCTCATACAATTTTCGTTCCCAGAACTTTTTAAAGTACTACCAGCTAGAATGTACTACCCTTCATTGATTTGGCTCAATCTGGTGTACAGTTGGTCTATCTTTGTATTCTAAGTATCAATGAGATGATGCGTCATTGTCTATTATCGGGAATATTCAATCGTTGTGCCTTTCGTAGGCAAAAGGTCACTTTTAATATTAGCGTTTTCACCGATCGATAAATTTAACAACTTTAATTTTCAGAAAACGTATAAATATAATTCCAAAATAACATATAAGTTGGTGGATAGGGATGTTAATGAGTGAGGCTGCTCTTAGCTTGGTGTGGTCCATGGGTTGACAGGTCACGGGTGGATCGGGTTGGTTCAGCTTGTCATTTATTTTTTTAAGCAAAAAATTTTTAAAATTATGTCATTTTGGAAATAACGGATAGGTCACGGGTTGATCAGCTTGTGATCTTATTAACTCAGACTAAAAGAAGGTCGGGCTGACCCGGGTCAGGCTGTCAATCCAATTTTGCCATACTTATTAATCGATGGTTATATGATGCCATTAATTTTTTGTATAGTTAACAATGGCTTAGCAGTTATTAATATTTGTTTATTGTTTTTGTGAATCTTATCATAACAGTGTGGGGCTTAATTTTTTAAAAAATAATATACTTTATTAATTTTTTTCTATGAGATTTACCCTAAGAAAAATATATATTGTTTATTACGAAAACAGGAAGTCTCAAGTGTTCTTGTGCCACCTTTCTTAGGCATCACTCGACCGACCAACTTGTAACATGTAATAAAAAGATATAGATGTTGTTTGATTGTTGAAATAATCATCTTGATCTTGACATATTTTTTCTCATTCTTGATATATTTTTAATAACAAATTCTTCTCTTTTTATTTGGTTGAAGAAAACATATATAATATCTGATCCAAACTCTTCATCTATTCTTTGAGTTTAAGGAATAAATAAATAGATTTGCCTGTTATCTTTATCTATTTCATGCAATTTTGAGAATAAAACTGAAAATATGTCGTAATTACTTAACTATATAACAAAATGTGTTTCAACAGAAAAAGCTAACGCCTTTCAACAAACTTTTTTGCTCAAGCAATCTTTACCCTCCTTTCACCTCATAATACACTTGAACATGATAGAGGTGGAAATGATGTAGGATGATCCATGAAGAAGATGATAGAAAGGACGTAGTAGAAATAGAAAAGGAGATGACATAGTATAGGGAGTAGTTGTTAGTAGCTAAACGAATGTATAGGGTAGCACCAATTGTATAGATGTGATTGGATGAATAGTAATGGTTGTGTTCATTAATATAGTTGTTGGTTGGAAGGAAGAGGGTAACAAATTGTAATTGTTGCTCTCTCAGTAGTCAGACTTCTCTCTCTTGTTCAGTTTCTTCTTCTCTCTATTGTGTTCTTTCTTTACTAAATCTAATTCCTAAAATCCCAAATTAGATTACCAATAATTACTTGCATCAAAGTGGCATCAGAGCTCTTTCCAACCAAAGCTAAAGTTGCGAAATGGCAAAAGGCACGAGGGGTCAGGAATGGAGGTGCATGGAGGAAGGATTGCGTAACCAGATGCATGTGGTGGAAACCAGACATGAAAGAAGTATGCAAGAGTTAAAAGAATGGATTACCCAGCTATTCCAAGTTGAAAGCAGTGAGCATAGAACACGAAGGAAGCCAAGTGTACCAAAGAATGGAGATAGGGACAATTGTTACGAAGGCCGATATACCATTCCTACAATAAGTAGTAAAATTGAGCTTCCGGTTTTTAAAGAAGAGAATTTAAGGATGTGGATGTTCAAATGTGAACAATTTTCTTCACTTGATCATACACCAGCCTATTTAAGGGTGGGATTAGCCACCATGTATTTGGAAGGTGAGGCGCTTGCATGGCATGAATTGTATAAGAGAAATCGAATGACTCGCGAACCACATAGTTGAGGTGAGTATTTGCTAGCCTTAGAACAACAGTTTGGAGACTCAGCTTTTGAAGACCCGATCAGAGAACTGAAGGAATTGAAACAGAGAAGCTTAGTGAAGGAATATTGCGGGGAATTTGATATGTTGTCACAAAAATTGGTGATTCCAGATCCTTACTTGGTGAGTATATTTTTGAAAGGACTAAAGGTGGAAATAGAATATTCAGTCAAATTGTGGAATCCTCGCTCCCTTCAGTAGGCTTATAATTGGGCCAGAAAACATAAGATGGTGGTGCAACAATGTGGAACAGGGGGATCAGTTCATACACGAGGGTCATCTTACGATGGAAATTATAGTCATGTACAGAAATCGACAAGCTTACTACTGACGCCAATATAAGGCACCCAAAAGTCAGCTAGGGACGTGTGGACAAAAAGTTGGATGAGCGTCGGACTAAAGGCTTATGCTTCTAGTGTGATGAGAAATATGTTCAGGGTCATCGATGTAAAAAACAATTGTTGCATATGTATGTGGTAGAGGATGACTTGGACGAGGTTGAGGGGTCACCAGTCGAAGAAGAAGAAGAGTTGCTAAACATTTCCTTACAAGCTATGACTGGTGCATCTATAGATAAATTCCAACAAACTAAGGTGAAAGGTATCTTGAATGGTTCGGTTATTGGTTGACAGTAGGAGTACTCATAATTTTGTCGATACCAAAGTTATACATTGTTTAGGATGGAAGTTAGAGGAGGTACCTAAGTTGCCAATTGTAGTAGGAGGGGGATTGAAGTAGCAGTGGCAAATGGGTGACAGAGAGTTTTCAACTAATGCTTTAGTTATTTACATTGGGGGAATGAATATTGTTTTAGGAGTACAATGGTTATCCTGGTTAGATGACATTGTCTTTAATTATCATAAAGGGACGATGAAATTTTGTTAGGCGGAAAAGAAATAGAGCTTTGCAGTGTAGAACAAAAAGTGCTACCAATACTAAACAAAAATCTGGAAAAAAATCTGGAGCATCCGAGATGTAGTTTGTTGTTTTATGATCATTCCTCATATTGTCAAGTTGAAGTATGAAGATGGTTTTCTAGGGGAGTTGAGGTTGTCGAAGGTGGAAGCATATGTTGAAGAGACTCCATCAATTTTTCATAAACAATTGCAGGATTTACTTAAACAATTTGAGACAGTGTTTGAGGAGCCTAAAGGCTTACCTCCTTTTTGGTTTCATGATCACCAAATCCCTTTAAAAAAGGGAATTGAACTTGTGAACCTTAGACCTTATAGGTATGTGGGAGTTTAGAAGAATGTGGTGGAGGATTTGGTGTCCGATATGTTAAAATAAGGAATAATTCAGGAAAGTGTTAGTCCTTTCGCTACTGCAGTCATCTTGATCAAGAAAAAAGATGGATTATTGAGATTTTGCGTTGATTACTGTTCTCTCAATCAATGCACAATTAAGGATAAAATCCCTATACGATTAGTTGAGGAGTTATTTAATGAATTACATAGGGCGTGTTGCTTCTTTAAACTGGATTTGAGAGTCAGCTATCATCAAATAAGGGTGCAAGAGGATGATATTTACAAAACAACCTTCCAGACGCATAATGGGCATTACGAATTTCTCATAATGCCGTTCAAAGTGACGAATGCTCTAGCAACTTTCCAGAGTCTCATGAACTAGATTTTTAAAGCTTACTTATGACGATTTGTCTTAGTCTTTTTTTATGATATTTTGATATACAACTCTTCATTTGAGTTGCATCTTGAACACTTACATTTGGTGTTAGCAATTCTAGTTGATCAGTAATTGTTTGTTAAACTATCTAAGTGTTCGTTTGGAGTGGATCGAGTGTAATATTTGGTTTACATTATTAGTGGCTAGGGAGTTTCAACAAACCCTCAGAAAGTGAGTGCAGTGTTGAAGGGGCCACAGCCAACAACTGTTTGACAACTTAGAGGTTTTCTTGGGTTTGTGTGGTTGTTATCGACAGTTCGTCTGTGGATATGGCCAACTAAGTAAACCTCTGACTAATCTCTTAAACAAAGGTGTGTTTGTTTAGACAGAGGAGGCATTAACTCTCGCTTTTCTGTCATTGAAGAATGCTATGACTATTGCACCGTTGCTGGCCTTACCAGATTTTCAGAAGGACTTTGTCATTGAGGCAGACGCTAGTGGGGATGGTATTGACATGGTGTTGGTGCAGGAGAATCACCCAATTGCTTTTGTCAATAAATCACTATCTACTCGTTACAATCATCTTTCTATTTACGAACAAGAATTCTTGGCGATTGTCATGGCAGTGAAACAGTGGTCTCACTATCTTACGAGGCGACATTTCTTAATTCAAACAGATCATCACAGCCTAAAGTATTTGTTGGATCAACGAATTACTACTCCTTTCCAACAAACTTGGTTACCGAAGCTTTTGGGATTTGATTTTTCAACTAAATATAAGAAAGGTGCCGACAATTCTACAGTTGATTCTTTGTGACGCAATAGCAGTTCGAAGCTCTTTACATTGTCTATCTCTTATGGATAGACTAAGTTACTATTTGAAATCAAAGACAGTTGGAACCAAGATCCTATTCTTCGGCAATTGTTGCAGGAGATTCAACATGGTGAATATAAAGGTTTGATTTATTCCTGGACCGATAATCTTTTACGTTGGAAAGGATGGCTAGTGGTGGGAAATTCACCTAGTCTGCATCATAAAATTATTGAATTTTCACAATCTTCTGCTCATAGGGGTCATTCTGGGTGGTTGGGAACTTATAAAAGGGTTAGCTCTTTTCATTTTTGCACGGGTTACAGAGGGATATTCGCAAGTTTGTGTGTAAGTGTGAGGTGTGTGAGAAAAATAAATATGAGTTGGTGGCTTCACCAGATTACTCCAACCTTTACCTGTCTCGTAGCAACTATGGACAAATATTAGCATTAATTTCATTGAGGGTCTTCTGTTGTCGGATGGGTTCTCGGTGATTCTTACGGTGGTCGACAGACTAAGCAAATATGCTCACTTTGTACCTCTACATCATCCTTATACTTCGGAGAAGGTTGCCAGGTCTTCATGGATATAGTGTGTACATTACACGGAATGCCTCATACGATCGTCAGTAATTGTGATGTTGTTTGTACCAATCATTTTTAGAGAGAAATATTTGCTCTTCAAGTGTGAAGTTTCATTTCTTCACGACCTATCAGCCTCAAACTGATCGCCAAATAGACGTTTTGAATCGAATGTTGGAGAAGTACTTACGGTGTATAGAACTATTCGGCTAATTAGAGTAGTTGGTTGTTGCTGGCAGAATGGTGGTATAATATCACCTTCCATTCATCCATTAATATAACACCTTTCTGGGTTGTTTATGGTTTTCCTCCTCCTGTATATAATCAATACATAGTGGTGTGATTCATCGGTTTTGGAAGTGGATCAGCTGATGTTAGACTAGAAGGCTATGGTGGATGTACTTCTGTTTCATTTGCAGCGTTCTCAACGTCGCATGAAACAGCTTGCAGATCGACATCACACGGAATGTATCTTTTAAGTAGATGATTGGGTTTATTTGAAACTTCAGCCCTATCGTCAATACAATGTTCAACACCGGAGCTCCCAGAGGCTCTCTCTTATGTTTTATGGACCGCTTCGAATTTTGACAAAGGTGGGGTCTGTTGCCTATACGTTGGACTTGTTAGCAGATAGTCGGCTTCATCCTACTTTTCATGTATCTCAATTGAAGCGCCAGGTTTTTGATACGATACCTGTCTCACCACACTTACCTTCTTCTTTGTTTTCTGGAATTTGTATACCGGTGGCTATTTTAGACAGTCGTTTGTTCAAGAGATATAATCGACCAACTGTTCAGATTTTGGTCCAATAGTCATCGCCTCGCGTTTTGGATGTCTCCTGGGAATTTTTGTACGATATATAATAACGTTTTCTCGACATCAACCTTGTGGACAAGGTTCTCGAGCAGGAAGGAATTTATTGAGGTGCAAATGATGCATGATAATCCATGTAGAAGATGATAAAAAGGATGAAATAGAAACAAAAAGGAGACGACGTAACACAGGGAGTACTTGTTAGTAGCTAAACAAACGTAGAAGATAATGCCAAGTGTACAGATGTGATTGGATAAATAGTAATAATTGTATCCATCGTTGATATAGCTGATGGTTCAAAGGACGAGGGTAACAACCAACTGTAATTGTTTCTTTCTCAATAATCAGACTTTTCTCTCTTGTTCAGTTTCTTCTTCTCTCTATTATGGATGTCAATGGGCTGGCGGCCCGGGCCGGCCCTGCCTCAAAAATAAAAGGCCGCTGGCTGGCCCTACCCGCGGCTCGGTCTGCCTATATTTTTTAATATAAAAAATACAAAACTGTGTCATTTTGCACAAAACGACGCCGTTTTATCGGGCCGCCCGGTCCCAGCGGACCATGATCGGCCCGTGGCTTGCCCATGACTCACCAAATCCGAGCCAAAAACGGGTTGGACCTGGCCAGGCTGGAATTGACATCCCTACTCTCTATTCTGTTCCTTTTTTACTAAACCGAATCCCTAAAATCCCAAATTAGATTATCAATAGTTACTTGCATCACAACGTATCATTTTGTAGTCCACAATGAGAGTTTTCTCCTTCTTTTTCAGGCTTGTCTTTCTTTATTTCTCTCTAATATTGGTGTTGGGTTATTTAAGTTAGGGTTTCATTTAAACTGTTTATGCTTGTCTCGAATAAGAAACGAAACCTCTCTTCAAGAATCCATTACTTACTTCTTTGATATTATTCTTCTTCATATCTATCTAGTTTTCATTTTTATTCCTTTTTCAGTTTGTTAGTTATATAGGTGTTGAACAAACAAAGATAAGAAATGGTGATGGCATTTTGAGTATAAAAGGTTGATTTTTCTGTTTCTATTCCATTCTTTCCCAGTTCTTCTCAGGTTCTCCGAATGATTATTTTCTTCATTGATTTTGGTTTGCTATTACTCACGCTTCTTTACTTCGTTGAGAAAAAAAAACTGGTTCTTATCCTTTTTTGATTTGTTTTGGGAATTGATTGAGATATGTATTGTGTATAGCTTAGTGATCGTTGGTTCCCACTGTTTTAGTTGTTTGTGGTTGTTGAAGTTTCAGTTAGAAGGTAACCAAGTACTTGATTTAGGATAGATTCTGTACCATGAGCAAATTGTTGAGAAAATTGACGAATTAAATCCCACAGGCAAAATAAGCAAAAGAATAACACTCATAAATTTAACGTGATTCACCCTCTAATTTGGGCTACGTCCACAGGCCAAACTTCGAATAAAACTTTTACTAATGAAAATAGCAGGTACAGAGAGTAAAAATAGTATAACAAAATAATGGCACTCACATACAAGATGTTTCCTAGATTTACTATCCTTATGATTAATATCTTCACTATTTTGTCACTCACCATTTTAGGAAAAACATTTCCTAAAAAATACGCAAAATCAATCTCTCACAAGACTTTTAAAACACTATCACAAATGTATATAATTCTCTCTTATGAAAGAAGGACGGAGGGTCTTTATATAGACCCTCCACCGCCTCTTTCATGTCAAGCATATAGCTTGCCTACAAGCTGTCCATTATGACAGCTTGCATGCAAGTTACGACAACTTGCTGCATTCAAGTTGTTTAAGACAACTTGCTCTCTCCTTTTTTTTTAACAAAAAACCTATGTTAGTAATTGCCTTACAATTTTTCCCTACCGACTACATGGTATTTACTATCATTCCTGCAGATGATCGACAAAACTCAAACTTTTCTCTAGGTAGAACTTTTGTCATCATATCTGATTCATTCTCATCAGTATGAATCTTCTCAAGCTATAATAACTTCTTTTCTAACACCTATTTGATCCAGTGATATCTCATATCAATAAACTTTGATCTTAAGCACTTTGATTGTCGCAAAACAATTGATATCTATCCTGTTGAAATCCAAGTTCATCTAAGAAATTCTTCACCCATAGGAGCTCCTTGTATGCTTCAGTTGCACCAATAAATTCATACATTTCTTCAATTTTGATTGCCATAACATGTCTCCCCACCCCCTGCAAAGATAATCAGGTAACCTGAAATAGACTTTCTTTAGTCTACATTGCTGGCCATGTCTGCATCTATGTAACCAACACAGACTTGGTAGTTCCAAAACATAAGCATATTTTGGAAGTACCATATAGATATCTGAGAATCCACTTCATAGTATCCCAATGCTCCTTACCAGGATTTGAAAGGAACCTACCCACTACTCCAACTACGTGCGCAATATCTAGCCATGTACATACCATAGCGTACATCAGACTTCCAAATGCAGAAGCATAGGGGACTTTCATCATCTCTCCCTTCTTTTCATCTGTCGAAGGGCATTGCTTAGTACTCAACCTAAAGTAATTAGAAAGAGGACAACTAACTGCCTTAGCTTTATCCATGTTTAACCTTTGAAGTACTTTCTCAATATACTCCTCTTGTGATTACCATAATTTCTTGATGCTCCTCTCGCAAATAATTGTCATGCCAATAATTTGTTTTATTGGCCTCAAATCTTTCATGGAAAAAGACTTGCTTAACTGCTTCTTCAAACTGTTAATCCTGTTGATATTTTGGCCAACAGTTAACATATCATCAACAGAAAGGAAAAGGATAATGAAATCATCACCAGAGAATTTTTGTACAAAAACACAGTAATTTGAAGTGGTCTTCTTATAGCCTTGCTCCGTCATAACTATTTCAAACTTCTTATACCATTGTCTCGGTGCCTATTTTAAACCATAAAGGCTTTTCATCAATCTACACACATAGTCCTTTTTTCCTTTTTCCTTGAAACCCTCTGTGCTGGAACCCCTCCCCGGGCGGGTCCACGGCCCGACGTCTTACGTGACATCTGGACCCGTGGCCCACAGGGGAGGAATTCCCCACCAGGGATACTTAAAACGAACAAATTTATTTAA
>JANZXR010000009.1:5848036-5868282 GCA_027575705.1 Erythroxylum echinodendron
TTCATTTCATGTGCAAAAATTCACTATTTATTATTCATGTGCATATATGAATGCATGAATATGTCAAAAACACTTTACAATTATTCTAACCCATTCAAAATGACCAAATTGCCTTTCCCATAAGTGAGGGGATGTTACATTTCATCATAGAACTTTATGCCCATTCCTAATAATTGATCCACGATCTCTTGAAATTCATTCAAGTGATCTGCTACAGAGGTACTTTCTCGATATTTTATCTATACTAATTTTGTCACATAAAATAATTTATTATTACCGATTTTTTAGGCATACAACTCCTCAAACTTCTTCTACAACATCCGTGCACGAGTCTCGTTACAAATATGATTATACACATTATCTTCAACATATTGCTGAATAAAACTACATACCTATTTATGCTCAAAAGCCCACTCCTGGTCCGAATTTTTTTTTTGGTTTTGTTGTGGTAAATACCAGTAAATGCAATTTTGTGACAATCAGAAGATCTTTCATCTTGTTCTTCCGTATGTGGTAGTTGGAATCATTTAGGCTAATCATCTTGCTTAATTTTGCCTCCATCTTGACTGTACATATGAACAGTACTCGTTCGTATGAACCTGGATCTGACACCACTTGTTGGAAAAATTGACGAATTAAATTCCACAGGAAAAATAAGCAAGAAAATAATATACAAAAATTTAACGTAGTTCACCCTCTAATTTGGGCTATGTCTACGGACTAAACTCTGAATAAAACTTTCACTAATGAAAATAGAAGGTACAGAGAGTAAAAATAGTACAACAAAATAGTGGCACTCACACACAGGGTGTTTCTCAAATTTACTATCCCTAGGATAATATCTTCGCTATTTTGTCACTCACCTTTTTAGGAAAAACATTTCCTAAAAAATACCTAAAATCACTCTCTCACAAGACTTTAAAACACTACCACAAATTTATATAATGCTCTCTTATGAAAGAAAGAGGGAGGATCTTTGTATAAACCCTCCACCGCCTCTTTCATGTCAAGCATACAGTTTACATACAAGTTGTCCACTGTGACAGCTTGCATGCAAGTTATTTAAGACAACTTGCTCTCTCTTTTTTGTTAATACCTATGTCGGTAATTGCCTTACACAAATGTGGTAATCTAACCATAATTTTTCCTTTAAACATGAAAAAAAAGGACATTTGAAACTTAGAACTCACTGTTCTATGTCTTGTACAACTTGTCCATTATCTGTCAAATGTAGTCAGTGCCCACACTCTGTTCCATTATCTGTCAAATGTCGTCAATGCCCACAATTCTCATGATTATAGATGTCATAAGCTAAAAGGTCTCGAGATTGCATCATTCTTTTGCTTAGTTCTGTACTAGGCAACAAAATACAAACATAGAAGTTAGCGATATGGAATTGTATTATTAGATTCTATATGTAACTAGTCATGAATTTACCTTACTTGGATGTTAACCACCAAATCAGATTTTATGAAATTTCTCGGTACCAATTGTTGGGCTTAGCATCCATGACCGTGCAAAATTTAGTTCCAAGAATGACTATTCTTTGAAATTCTTTTACAAGGTGTTTTTAGAGTGATTTATAAGAAGCAAAAATCAAACATGGGTTTGATTAGGTTTTGCTTTTTATGTTCTATAATTGCCTCTTTTTAAAATTGGAAATATTATCTTAAAAAATTAGGTGCTTTTAATCAACAACATAAGTGTTTTATATTTGGGCATTATTTGGCAAGGCATATCATCTTCTTTTTTCTCTCTAACTCTACTTTATGCCATCAACTATTTTGAATTATTTCATGGTTGTTGTTTTACATCGCAACTTTTCTGAACAAATTTATTTAAATACATTAGAAAATTTATTTTTTGCAGTCATGGCTTATTTAAATTTAAGTAGGCTTGTGGCTATCTTAACTAGATGGTTGGAGATGTGTAATGTTGTTAGTTGGTTATTAAGTTTACTATCATCAGAGGCATCTTTATATAGTTATAGGCCAAGGGTTAGATGTTATTTTCTTGATTTTTATGCAAATTGAGATTATGTAAGGCGAATTGTGCATGACAATGATTAGTGATGTATTTCAATGGTTAGGATGTGTTTAGGGATTATTTTCACAAAAATCCAGTTTTTGAGGGGGATTCTATAAATACTATTAACCCAACTAATGCTTGGACAAATTGGAGAATTAAATTGGCAAACGAAATGTTCAATGAATAGAAAACATCAAGGCAAAATGAAAATTGACATTTTTTAGGTGTTAGATTATGTTTGAGTATTAGGGGGTTTTATATTATTATTTTTTGCCAGTTGTTGTACTCTTTGTTATCTATGTTATACGCTATTATTGTACATTATATTGTTCTCATAAGTTGTTGATACTTAATGTTAATAAAATGAAAAAAATTTATAATGTTTCTATTTTTTCTTTACTGTGATGATTATTATTTTTATTTGTCAATACTACTTTAGTTTGCTAGGTAAGTATGTCAAGGAATATCCCATTAATTACTGATTTTCAAAGTTCAAAAGAAACAAAAACAAAGTGGAACTATGAAGAAGATTTAGCTCTAGTTTTCCACATGGTTAATTTGTATAATGTGGGAACATACAATTCTGATACTAGATTTAAAGATGACTATCTAAATGAATTACAAAGATTGGTAACAAAAAAAACTCCCTAATTCAAACATAAAAGCCATACCTGACACAGAGTCTAGAATTAAGACTTTAAAAAAGAGTGGATCATTGTAAATGATATGGTAAGGAAAGATATTAGTAGATTTGGATGGGATAGTGAAAGGAAGATTGTCACTACTAAAGATCATGTATGGGAGTGTTACTTAAGTATAAGTATTGAAATTTTAACCTGGTTTAAGTATTTTCTTTAACTACTTTCTTGTCATTTATATAAATTATTAATATTGTTTTTTTCATCTTGTTAGAGTCACAAAGATGATGCTCAATTTTAAATGAAGAATTTTCCTTTTTATAATGAGTTGACTGGGATTTATGGAGAAAATCGTGCATCTAAAAAAAAAGCACAAACTGTTGCGGATATTTTTGAAGAAATGAAAAGGCAAGGTCTAGGTGGATAAATGAAGGTGGTGAGGATGAATATGGAGTTGAGCATAGTTTGCATGACTTGGATGAATCCTCTATCCACCTCAAACATCAACTTTAAAAGACAAATTGAAAATAATTCAGCGAGGAAAAAAAATAATAATATAGGAGAACCAGGCCATGTAGATTCAACTGTTGCTGCTGCTAGATTGTGGGGTAATAAAATAAAAGAGGTAGTAGGAAAAGAATTGTGTAAGAGTATTGAGATCAAAATGATTATTCAACAAAGAGTGAAGAGTTAAATGAGTAAGATAGACGAACTGACAGATGATTAAAAGGATACTACTTTTAAGCCAAAATTCTTAATCATCCTACATAAATGCTTGTATTTTTTAGTCTTCTTGTGCCTACTCGAAGACTTGGGTGAAAATTATGCTGAAGTTTAAATAATTTGTATAGTTATTTAAAATATGTTGACATTTTTTTTAATATTTTGTTAGACTTGCGCAAAGATGCTATGTTGACATAAGATAAATGGGAAGAAATTAGTTATATTTTTACTAATTCTACAAGTATTATTGATTGTAACTAATATTATTCCGTGTATAATCGTTTTAATGTTATTTTATACTGTAATTAAGATTATTTATAATGAATGCTGACATAAGTCAAACTAAATTCACGAAATATATGAAAGAAAAATTAACCCACTGTATAATTTGCATCGTGATGAGTAATAATGGAGATTTACGTCATGATGGATATTAACAGAAGCTCATGATGGATATTAACACAAACTGACATCCGAATATTAAGAAGAAACATAGATAACAAAACCTAATAGCCAATATATACAGCAGCATTGACTATGTAACAGTCGTCATTCTTATCCCCCATCTCTTCAACATGTACACCACTTGAGCATATCAATCCGCCATCAACAACTTCAACATTCATAATCTTGCCACTGCAATAGACAGAATAAAACGAGGTTAGAAGGTGTTTGTCAATGTTGTGTAGGTTATTTTACTGTTACATTGTTGACCAGAACGACAATTTTTAATGTCTATGCACTTGAGTGCATGTAGGTGTGTTTTCTTGCCTGTTTGTTACAGACAAGAAACTATGGTAATCACTATGATCAATACTGAGCTGTATCGTAGAACTCTTTTCATACATTGTATGTCATTCATACAATAACATTGCAATTCCAGGCAATAAACATTAAAGCACGCCTTACACAGCAGAGTAACCTTCTGTAATTGTGAAATAGTACAACTAACATCTTCATGCTTCTTGCACTTTGTGATAATCAACTATATGCTATAGCATGAACTTATTTTCTGAGATTAAGCGATTAAATTGTTTAGGAGCAGAACACGGCAACTAGCTAGAAAAATGATGGATTAAATTGCAGCCAAAATGTTGGTAAGCCATCTGATAATTTTCTAAAAATATCAGCATTAACTAGAAAAAGAATGAACCACTCTCAAAGATCGAAGAATGCAAGGTGTCCAATAAGTGATAGAATCCAAATATATTTGACATTAATACTTACTAAGGAAAGACAGATTTCACTCTGTCAATGTCCAAGGATTGCTGGAGAGAATGTGGGACTCCAAGCTTGATATGTAACTTCATTTGTTCAAATGTCACCCCAGGGATGGATCCTACATCAACGTATCTTAATATAGCAAGAAAAAACATACAAGCTACAATATATGAGTGAACTGCAAACATAATAGCTTCTGAATAAATAAGAATTTTGAAGGCAACAAATTCAACCACAATGTTCAGTATCTCAGGAAGAGTAACATTAAAAAACAAAGCCAACCTTCTATGTTTTAATGTTAAGATCCATTTTGCATGAACATCCATTCAATAAATTGATCTTCACAAGGTTTTACATTGTAGTGAAAACTCATAGCCAAGATCATAATCTAAGTGCTTTAAATAGTTTATTCATATATGGAGCTTGATAACAAATGCTTAAGGTAATCACACATTAGTACATATATGCAATTTTTTTTAAGCGTATGAATTCAGAACTTGTATCGAACGATTCGTAAAATATAAATGAAATATTCAAATTGTATAAAATGATCAGAACTTGTATCGAACGATTCGTAAAATATAAATGAAATATTCAAATTGTATAAAATGATTTGATTCTTGACGGTGCTGGAAACGATGGCAACATTTCCAAAGAATTTCAAGGAAGTATCCAAATCAAAGTTTTTAATGAATTAGCTATAGTTAGAGATAATTATACATGACCAAGTTCATAACAAACTTTAAGTTGAGAATAAAACCTCCATCATTATTTCTAATCCCTAACAGCCCCAGGATATCAACTTAAAGAAAAAGCATAAAACCCTTCTTATGTCCATTAATAGAAGACCCTCAAAGAAAACCCAAGCGTGGTCATTTGGTGAATAATTTCAGAATTTCACAACTGCAAACCAATTAAAAGAATTTTATTTATCATTGTAAGTAAATAAAAGGCATAGTCATTGCAATACTAAAGAATTCTTTGCAATGGCCTGCACAAGGCATTAAAATAACAAGCAACTGCACGCATATACAACATTTTAATTGAGGGGCGAATCTGAAACTCAATAACAGATAAGTACATACCTCTACGAAATGCAGGAATAGAATTAGAAGATATAGCGTCCCTGCAAGCACGCATGGAAGCAGCAGTAATATCTTGCCTAACACATACAAGTTCACACCCATCAGACAATCAACTTTCTTCTAGAGATTTCAAGACCCAACACAAGGAAATATTGAATGGCCATTTATCACAATAGCATGGACTAGACTCTGAGACAAACAAGAGATCTGAAGAAAGGCAGATTATACAGACCCATGTTGATCATAGCCAACACCCATCTCAACAAATAAGAGCTTCATAGATTCATTGGAGCTCCCACCTAACTGCGTTGCTTGCATAGCTTGGAGAGTCGTGGACTGGTGAGACACAGCAAGGAATCGGTTTGATGAGTTTCGTGGGAGATTCAAATTCAAGAGATTGCGGTAATAGGTAAAGCGAGAACTGGGCAAACAAGGAAGAAGTGGCAAATTTAGGATCAAGCAGGCACTCATAACGTTGCTAATGTAGCACTACACTTATGGATATTTTGATCTTTTTATTAGTTATTCCTTTTTCATTCCAAATTTATGTTTTCAAGCCAAACATTGACATTACATCATCATTAGAAATTCTTAGGAACAAACCAAACTAAATAATACATATTCTGCATATTCCTCATCTGTTATATTCTTAAAGAATCATCATTCCATTCGTTATCTATTACAACAGGTGAACCAAACATCCTAATAGAGAAGTTAATGTAAGCTGAGACGTAGCCAAGAATGTGAACAGAAACAGATATCTGAAGAGAGTGCAAGTTGAGAGAAGAGGAAACTAAATTGTGGCAAGAAATGTAAAACCACATGTACTCTTGTAAACTTTCTGAGGGAAAAAATATGAAAAAGACATAAGTCAAGCAAATTTAACAGAATTGAAATGCCACATATGATAGACACCTTCAACATCAAATGACATAGCAGACAATGGAACTATCTCTAGATCACAAGAAGACTTGTTTAGAGTAGTTTCCACTTCGGTCATTCTAAGCTCAAGAAAAGATACAAATTAAAGACTATTTCTTTTTATTCATGAATTTATGTGACCTAAAACAAACTACAATGATTAGAGGGAGTGAAACAAGAAAACTTTTTAAATAATAGACATAGCTATCATATTAAACAGAAGTTTGAAACAATGAATCAACATGGAATATATGTAATTTTCCACATAGGCATAACAATGACGTCAAAACAACTGTGAAAGCCATGCTTAATCACTGCTAAGTTCAAAATCTATTGTTCTCCTCCTCTACACCATTCCCTTTTCTGGTTAAAGAAAGAAATTATGTATGAAAAAGTTCCCAAAAGTCATTCGGAAGATGCATATGAAAATAGCATATAGAAATCAAATAAAAATATTCAAGTGAAGTTGACTGCACCAGAGGAAACTTTCATTTTCCCCTCTTTTGCCTTTCCTCTTCTACAATAATCTCCACAGTTTTGATTCATCATTCCACTGGGTTATAATTAGTCTTCAACCCAACAAATTTAACACAAATAAGCAAAAGATTCTTTGTTGATGCGTCTGAAAAGTTGGGGGATACATATACCCTGTTCATCTTCATTCCCCAACACATAATCTAACTGCTGATGGCAATTGAAAACTCATCAAAAGCATAATTGACTAGGAGCATGAAACACTTTCGTAAAAGACTGATTTACAATTTCCTACATCGTTACAATCAAATAGGAAGTAGAGCGCCTAGAATGCTGAAACGAGATGTCAATAGAGCTAGAAGAGCACATACAGCTATAAAACAGGATAATACTCAAAGAAGTCGCAAAATTCAAAGCTGAAAAAACCCATGATAGAAAAATTCACAAATAAACATAAATATACCATCTGGGTGCCATATTGAATGGCTTACTCGGTGTGGAAAGTTCCATTTTTGCCAGTAATACCTTGGAAAATGACACGTGTGTTCTTGTCAACGAACACCACCGGCGACAGCAAATTTCTAGCGAAAGACCGAGACTTTAAAAGAGAAGAAGAAGAAGAAGAAGAAGAGGGAGTGAGACGTGACCTTTGGTGCTTGGAAAATAAAGAAGCTACGAGTCTGTTGGCTTACCTCGCCGTCTCTCTGTTCTAACGCACAGGTCAAAAAAACTAATAAATTATATATATTTTTAAGAAACTAGGATCCACAATCCGCATGACCCTTTTTAAAAATTAGGTTTTTATAGGTTAAAGTTTTCGAAAAAAAAAGTGACCCTTTTCCAACGACATGAGTATCGTTCCGCACCGGCTAGTATCGTACTAGCCAAAAAACGGAATGTTATGGTGGAGGGATGTATCGGCCTCAAATACTTGCTAGTATCGAACGTTTTCAATACCGAACGGTACTGAGCCGGTACCGAAAATTCTAAAAAATATGAGTAATTATTTAAAAAAAAACCTAAAACTACACCCCCCCCCCCAACCAGTACCGTACCATAACTTAATCTGGTACAGAATTTGGTACGGTATTCGCAACTTTGCCCATATCCTGTTGCTGCCTTTCAATATGAAAACTTCCGGCTATGTTTTTGATGCGTGTTCTTATTTTATGGTTTTGTAGTAACACATGCCTCAATTGCAGACAAACAACTACAAATCCAATACACGGTTTTGTATTGTATCCAGTTGTTTAGGTGTATTGATAGAGTAGAAATATGGGTTAAAGTCATTGGAAATTGGAATTAGTTGTCATAATGAGTTATAATTGAAATAAAAATAATATGAAGTTAATGTAAGATTTTTAAATTTTACCTAACTTTCCTTATTATTCATGTTATGGTCCATTCATATGTTATTGCCCATACGCACACTTTATCATCCATACTCCCAAGCTTCCTCCTCTGTGAGGGGTAGAGGTATGGAAACGGTTTTACAAATGTTCTTTTTGGGTCCCTATTCTTGCCGAGCATCAGAGTACACCATCTTCGTGCTTAAGAAAGAGGATAGAAGATTCAACAACTCAGAAACGTTGCTGGATCATCGGTGAGCAATGGCTGGAGGTTTGTTTTTCAGTTAAGTTTTCGTTGCTATATACATATATGTACTGTTTTAACGTCCATGTATCTTTATGTAATTGTTGCATGAGATGCATGTCATATTGTTGCTGTGTTTTATTTCATTTGGTATCAAAGACTCTAGCCTCTACCTTGCTTCTGAACTATTGAGAAATACATGCCTTTGTTATACTCTGTTTTTCATTCTTATTATGCTATATGAGAAGAGGTTGGGTTTTTGAAGTTTTTTGACATTTTGTACATGCCGAAGACGTTAGAGTCGTGTTTTTATGCTCCATGGAGCTTTCGACGTTGACTAGACCATGAAGGAGGAGGAGGGATGATGACCGAAGTTGATGGCTTCAGACGTCGCCATCTATGGAACGTTGCATGGATGGTTCTCCAATGTCTTACGCACGTCCTCTGCTTGTCTGGAGTGTCGGAGCTCCATCGGATCCAACCGGGTCACACCCGACCCGGCTGGAAGTTGAAGACGACTGTGTATGTCTTTTTTTTTTGGGAAAATTTTATTAATATTGATTATGCTGATATTAGTAATTAATTGGGTTAATTAGAACCTAATCCCAATATGTTATGATTTTAATTATAAAATCATTTTTGATATTAATATTTATGAAAAATATTAATTTTTAATTATGTATGTCTTATGTTGGAATTTAAGCTTTTGATATACACATTATAATTGTTTAATTTTTGCACAAATATCATGTGATTAATTGAAAATTTTGTATGTAAAAATTTTTGTGATTATTATACATGCAAAATTAGATTAAATAATTTGTGCATTATTATGTGATTTATTTGCATTATTTATTAATTGATGCAAATGTTTAGGCTTTATTTAAGCTTAAGGTAATGTGAGTGGTCATATGATTTTAATTAATTAGGAGTAGCCACAGCATCTCAAATTAATTACAATTATATATTTAGTTTTAAGATCACGTTAAATCATTAATTGTAATTAATCATATGTGATATGATGAAATCAATTAATCATACGTGATATGATGAAATCTACCCGCGGGAATTTTTTTATATTTTATGATTAATTAGGATGAAATATCGAATTATATTTCTTAATCTACCCACAGGAATTAAGACAAGGAACATAATTCAATAGTTTTGTCATAAAGTTGTAGATGAATCTAATTGAGTAGAATTTTAGCCCACAGGCAAGTCTTATGTCACTAGATTTATCTATTAAATGCATGGTTTACATTGATAAACCATGAATTATTTTTGGCTTCGAACTATATATAACAGGCATATATTTTTATTTCTTAATTTGCAGTTAGTCAGACTGTGAATATTTTTGATATTAAGTGTGATATTCCCGAATTGAAAGGTAACAACTATAAGGTCTAGAAGGAGAGAATTCTGCTTCATTTGGGCTGGATGGATATAGACTATGATATTAGGAAGGACAAACCACCGAGTATGACTGAGACCAGCACTCCAAATGTTGTTGCTCTTTATGAAAAATGGGAGAGATCTAGTCACCTCTCCGTGATGTTCATAAAGACCAAGATATCTGCTGGTATTCGTAGTTTTGTCTAATAGTATAGTAATGTCAAAGATCTATTGAAGACCATTGATGAGCAATTCGTGACATCTGACAAGGCCCTTGCCAGCACTTTGATCATGCAGTTGCCATCCTTGAGGCTCACTAGAATAAAAGGAGTTCGTGATCACGTCATGCGTATGAGGGACATAGCGGCTCAAATGAAAGCGTTGGAGGTTACTATATCGGAATCTTTCCTGGTGCATTACATTCTATGCACTCTGCATCAACAATACGGTCTTTTCAAGATTTCTTACAGCACACATAAAGACAAGTGGTCGATTAATGAACTGTTGACCATGTGTGTACAAGAAGAGGAGAGGTTGTTGATGGAAGAGGGTGAAAGGGTCAATTTGACCATTTCAGGAAAGAAGAGGCAAGATGATGTCAAAAGAAAGAGAAAAGGGAAATTTTCCCCTCAGTCCGATATAAAGAAACCGTCTAAGTGTTTCTTCTGCAAGAAGAAGGGATACATGAAGAAAGACTGTGCTAAATTCAAGAACTGGCTCGAGAAGAAAGGTACTCAAAATTTCATTTGTTTGTTATGAATCTAATATGGCTAATGTTAATCATAACACGTGGATTGATTTTGGTTCTACAATCCATGTTTCAAATACCTTACAGGGTATGCAAAACCTAAGGAAGCCGGTGGGAAATGAACAATTTATCTATTTAGGAAGCAAGACGAGTTCACATGTGGAAGCCATTGGCACCTATAGTTTGGTTTTGAGCAGTGGCTTTATTTTGTGTTTAGAAAAGACCTTTTATGTTCCAAATTTCTCTAGAAATTTGATTTCTGTATCAAGATTTGTACCTTTTGGTTTTTTCTTTAACTTTTCAGATTTTGGTTTCAGTTTATGTAATGAATTTGAAGTTATTGGTTATGGTACATTATCTGATGGTCTTTATTCCATTCAGTTACAAAATGAAGATGCCTATAATTCGATGCACGTTACTGCTGGATTGAAACGATGTATTGTGAATGAAGAATCCTCTATGTTATGGCATCATAGATTAGGACACATCTCCATTGAGAGAATTAAGAGATTAGTAAATGAAGGGGTACTTAGTAATTTGAATTTTACTGATTTTGAGACTTGCGTGGATTGCATCAAGGGTAAAAAAACTAACAAGTCTAAAAGGAGTGCTAAAAGGAGTACAAACCTGTTAGAAATCATACATACAAATATTTGTTGTCCAGATATGGATGCAAATAGTCCGAAATACTTCATCACCTTCATAGAAGATTTTTCGTGATATATGTATCCTACTTACTTTGTTCTAAGGATGAAACTTTGGATGTCTTTAAAACATTTAAAGTTGAAGTGGAGAATAAATGTGGAAAATTTATTAAAATCGTAAGGTCAGATAGAGGTGGAGAGTACTACAGTAGATACACTGAAAGTGGACAAGTGTCTAGGATTGTTGCCCAGTACACCATGCCTAGCTCTCCAGATCAGAATGGTGTGGTAGAAAGAGGAAACTGAACATTAATGGACATGGTAAGAAGTATGAGGAGTAACACAAAACTTCCTCAATTCCTGTGGACTGAAGATCTAAAGACGACTGTGTATATATTAAACCGTGTTCCAACCATGTCTGTCTCAAAGACACCTTTTAAGTTATTTAAAGGTTGGAAACCGCGTTTGAGACATATACACGTTTAGGGATGCCCGTCTGAAATGAGAATTTACAACCCACAGGAAAAGAAGCTAGACCCAAGGACCATTAGTGGGTATTTCATTGGATATGCTGAACGGTCTAAGGGATATAGATTCTATTTTCCATCTCATAACATTAGGATTGTGGAATCAAGAAATGCAAAATTTCTTGAGAATGACTTGATCAGTGGGAGTGGTCATTTTTCAGACATAGTTTCTAAAAAGGATCATTGTGAAGCTCAACTCTCTGGTTCAAGTGATAGATTGATTTTCATCCACACCCCTCTAGTTCAAACGGGTGTTGGACAACTAGTTAATGGAGTTCCACAAGCTTTTAATACTAATCAGTAGATTAAGTTGTAAATGAATAATAATCAGAAATTATTGAGTAACTAGTTGAACAACAGGTTCTTCGTAAGATATACTAGGATAAGAAGGTCACAGTACCTAGTGATTATATAGTGTATCTACAAGAGTCAAATTATAACATTGGAGCCGAAAATGATCCTAAAATGTTTTCACAAGCCATGAGTTCTAAGGAATCAGACTTGTGGTACAATGCTATGAAGGATGAGTTGGATTCTATGACATCTAACCAAGTCTGGGATCTCGTTGAGTTGCCCAATGGTGTAAAAGCCATTGAATGTAGATGGGTATTTAAGAAAAAGAAAGACTCTCAAGGCAACATTGAAAGACATAAAGCAAGACTTGTTCCCAAATGGTTTACTTATAGGGAAGGAATCAACTATACGGAGACATTTTCTCCTGTATCTAAGAAAGATTTTCTTCATGTGATCATGACATTAGCAGCTCATTTTGATCTTGAGTTACATCAAATCGATGTGAAAACAACGTTCTTCAATGGTGAACTAGAGGAAGGTTTGCATGAAACAACCTGAAGGATTATCCTCTAGTGATGGTAAGCATTTAATCTGCAAGCTTAATAAATCCATATATGGATTAAACTAGCCTCCCAACAGTGGTATTTAAAACTCCATAAGGTTATCACTTCATTCAATTTTGAAGAAAATATAATGGACCAATGTTTATACCAGAAGGTCAGTAGGAGTAAGACTTGTTTTCTTATGTTATACGTGGATGACATCTTACTTGCGACTAATGATAAGGATTTACTATATGAGGTGAAACAATTTCTCTTAAAGAATTTTGATATGAAAGATATGGGTAAGGCATCTTATGTCATTAGCATCAAGATTTATAGAGAAAGATCTCGAGGTATTATGGGTTTATCTCAAGACACTTATATCAACACCAAATGAAATAAAACATAGCAACTCTATAACATGCATCTCATGCAACGATTACGTAAAGATACATGCACGTTAAAACAATACATATATGTGTATAGCAACGGAAACTTAACTGAAAAACACACCTCTAGCCATTGCTCACTGATGATCCAGCAACGTCTATAAATTGTTGAATCTTCTACTCTCTTCCTTAAGCACGATGATGGTGTACTATGATGCTTGGCGATAATAGGGAACCAAAAAAAACATTTATAAAACCGTCTCTATACCTTTGCCCATCACAGAGGAGGAAGCTCGGGAGTATGGGCGATAAAGTGTGCGTATGGGCAATAATGTGTGAATGGACCATAAAATTACATTCTCCCACTTGGTCCATTTAACTCAACACAAACATAACAAGAAATCAATTATATAAATGAAATAAAACACAACAACAATATGGTATGCTTCTCATGCAACAATTACGTAAAGATACATGCACGTTAAAACAATACATATATGTATATAGCAATGGAAACTTAACCGAAAAACACACCTCCAGCCATTGCTCACAGATGATCCAGCAACATCTTTGAGTTGTTGAATCTTCTATCCTCTTCCTTAAGCACGACGATGGTGTACTCTGATGCTTGACGAGAATAGGGACCCAAAAAGAACATTTATAAAACTGTCTCCATACCTCTGCCCATCACAGAGGATAAAGCTCGAGAGTATGGGCGATAAAGTGTGCGTTTGGGCAATAGACCATAACATGAATAATAAGGAAGGTTAGGTAAAATTTAAAAGTGTAGGACCTATAGTAAATGGTGATAGATTAAATTTGAATTAATGCCCGAAGAATGTTTTTGAACGAGAACACATGAAGAACATTCCATATGCTTCAGCTGTTGGAAGCCTTATGTATGCTCAGGTCTGCACTCAACTTGACATTGCATATGCTATTGGAATGTTAGGTAAATATCAGAGTAACTTAGGTGTTGAACAGTGGAAAGCTGCAAAGAAGGTTATGAGATATCTTTAGGGCACAAAATACTATAAGCTTATGTATAGGCGAACTGAGAATTTGGAAGTAGTTGGATACTCCGATTTAGACTTTATTGACTGCATTGATTCAAGGAAATCAACATCTGGTTATATTTTCATACTAGCTGGTAGAGCTGTTTCTTGGAGAAGTGCCAAGCAGGCCCTCTTTGTTACTTCCACTATAGATGCTGAGTTCGTATCATATTTTGAGGCCACCTCGCATGGTATACGATTGAAGAGTTTCATATCTGGGCTTATAATTGTTGATTTAATTTATAAGCCATTAAAGTTGTACTGCGACGACTCAGTTGCTGTCTTTATGGCACAAGAGTGGAATTTGAATTAAGCAGATCGACATTAAGTATTTAACCATAAGAGAACGTGTTAAGGAAAGGAAATTTGTCATAGAACACATTAGCACTGATTTGATGATTGCAAATCCTTTAACTAAAGGCACGCCACCTAAGCAGTTTAAGGATCACGTAGTGCAAATGGGACTTGATTCCATAATGTGATTTTTGTTGTATTGTTGTTGCTTCAATGAAATTCTTATTTAGTTTGATATTTTCTCATATATTTTGTGCACACATATTTTGATTGGTTTTAAGAAATGTCATTTAATTTGGACCTAGAATAAACATATGGTTTATTCATTCAGTTAAAGGGCTAGTAATGAGAAATTTTATATATGTAATACATGAAAGATAATGCTCTCACTATAAAAGGACCTATCGCCATGATTCTTATATTTGATTTCTTGTTAAGTTTGTGTTGGGTTAAATTGACCAAGTGAGAGAATGTAAGATTTTTAAATTTTACCTAACCTTCCTTATTGTTCATGTTATGGTCCATTTACACGTTATTATCCATACGCACACTTTATCGCCCATACTCCCGAGCTTCCTCCTCTGTGATATTCAGAGGTATGGAGACGATTTTATAAATGTTCTTTTTGGGTCCCTATTCTTGCCAAGCATCAGAATACACCATCGTCGTGCTTAAGGAAGAGGATAGAAGATTCAACAACTTCAAGACATTGTTGGATCATCGGTGAGCAATAACTGGAAGTGTGTTTTTCGGTTAAGTTTCCGTTGCTATATACATATATGTATTGTTTTAATGTGCATGCATCTTTACGTAATCGTTGCATGAGATGCATGTCATATTGTAGCTGTGTTTTATTTCAGTTAAACATCAAATTTTAAGAAAGAAACGACCTTCAATTCTATACCATTTAAACAAAAATAATTGATGTGATCGGAATTATAATTTCATTCAATTAGTGAAATTTATTTAATGCAATTTTTAATATTAAATACATATCACTGAGAAATGCATACAAAATAAAAATTGTGATTTAATACAGTAATTAAGATTAATCATACAATAATAATTTTTGTCGGTTAGACTCTTGTACAAAAGGACTAATTAGCAAAGTTGTCTCGTTAGTGTAAATCCAAACATCCCAACACCTAAGCAATCACAATGAATAGTGAATACCAAGAAGCTCAATTTATGTGGTGTGTGTGGAAGATGAACTTCATAAAGCAGCCTTAGCAGCCTTAACTTGAGAGCTCCATAACGCATACTTGGCATTTTCCTTCTTAGATCTTCTCCACTCTCTCAATGCTGCAAGAACGACGTGCATCCCAACTGGCAGGAAGAACGGCTGCATAACATAGGTTTAAAAACACCATTACTCTTCTTCCCTTTTTCATTAAACTCGATGCACCTCGCTAATCAACCACCCTACTGGACTTTAAAGCGAGAAAGACTGCTGTTGGCTCATGCTCGTGATGATTGCAAAATGGCTTATGTTAGAGCAAGGGTCATGCGATTACATTTTGTCTAACCACATCATACTACAGATTGATAATCAAGAGGGCTTCGAAATCAAATGGAATCATGAACAAAAGAAGAACTCTCTAGGAACATACCGAGTAGACTGCAAAGCAGTGCTCAAACGAAAAGTAGCTGACGGACATTATAGATGGGTGGTAAAAGGCATCCTCTGCCAGAGCTCTTGCTTGCCTCGAACACACTGACAAGAAGAGAATAAATTATTAGTTAGCCCATCTTCGATGATACAAAATATAAACGGAAACTTTCACAAACTTGGAAGAAGATCTACACAAACAAGTACTCTACATTGTTCTTACCAGCTGAGGCACCATAAGCCCCAATCGACGCATTGGTATGAGCTGATTTCTCTGCCTCAAGGGAAAGCTTTACCTGATCAAAGAGATCAGAAAATCTGTACATCAGTTGTTTGACTCTCGCATCTAAAAGCAGTAGATTTGAAACTGAGATGCGAAGTGCTGACAGCTCAAGCAGTTGCATCTAGTTCAACCAAAAAGACCCGATAAAATATTGACTACATAGAAAAGCCTAAACATTCTATGAATCGCAGGTCGTGAAATACGAAGTGGTACTCATTGATAATGGAAAAGACCATGTATCTCGCACCATATTGAAATGGAATAGGAACATTTTGAAAACCTAATAATACCAAAGGGCAAAGACCGGACAAGGACACTAATAGAACAGATCTTTCAAGCAAGAACAAACTGGAAGGTTGACAGTTAGAAACATGGAGAGAAGATGGAAACTAAAATCTTTATTTAAATATTATATCTACTGACAGCCACGATATACATTATTCAGTGAGATTATATTCCTTGTTTACTCATTTTGGCATCCATAAACCCAGTACCGAGCGTGCATACAAGTCAACAGAACTTTATGAAAATACTACCCCAACTTACTGGCTTCTCTTCTATTGTTTACTTGCTTTGCTAGTTTATCCCTTTTTGGTGTGAAGCATGGAATCCAACTTGTTTATCACACCAATGTTGTTTATCCTTAACAAAGAAAGTAACGGTACCCAAACTCTAATTTTCACACAAAGATACCCCCATAACTGGCGAGTATCCTCGACCCCCGAACACACTCAAAACTAGTATATCTGTCTCTACATGCTTTAACCTAGGTTTTGTGTGTGCTTACACAGCTACCTACAAAACCTGGATATTATATAGTTGTCGATATATCTCAAAACAAGTTTTGGATTGTGCGATCATCAGAATATCCAGGATCAAACAGATGTCTCCTTATCCCACTGAAATGTTTTATTGACTGGGTACAGAACAATTTGACTTTGCAGTATAGAAAATGTCATATACTGCAAAATACAGATCAGGTACAAAGCAACCAATGACTATCGCCTAAAAATTTGACTTTGCAGTATAGCAAATGTCATATAATGCAAAATACAAATCAGGTACAAAGCAACCAATGACCATCGCCTAAGTGCTCATAAATTTCAACACCAAATATGCTACTTATCTAGGCAACTGACCTGCTTTCCAATCTCATCCATAATAATCATCCTTGGCAATGATTGAACCTGCACACATAATTTTCATCATAATAAGCAAAGAATAAGGTTGGATGAAGGTGATATGAGTGCCTGAACATACCAATCTTGAAAGAGAACCAAGGGTTGTGGCACTTGAATGAAGGCTGAAGATTGTATGCTGTCGAGATAAGAAATCCAATTCCCTAAGGAAATCATGGTGAAGAAGACGTTGAAGCAATATTTTTTTCAAGTTTCGAAACCTTCAGCAGTTATTATTTCACTATCACACATGTCTCAGAGATTACATTAAAGACAAAATGTTCTCACCAATAGTTTACAAGTGTCAATAATGAAGAAAGTACATAACTTAAACAGAAAAAAGCCTGTTAGGCAGTAGGAAATGGTTTGCATTATTCACTTTCAAGTAATTAAGGTTTTGGCAAGCAAACTTATAATGTGAATCAGCTTGGATACCACGAGTTATACAAGTCTGAACTAGACTAGCCGCTCAGAAGATCATTTTTCTTACCATTCTGTGAAGCCACTTTCACTGGCTAAAAGGTTGTACGTGCTTGATGCACCCACATAACGGGTATTAGATTTAAGACCAAAAAGTTGCCTGAATTGCCCCATAAAAACTTCGAAGATTTTATGAAGATCCTGTTTCAAAATGTTCACGTTTCAAATTTGGGAAACATTAACAGAAGCAATCTGCAGTAGTAACACAGTGATTTTGAATTATATCACAACCATAAAGTAATTATTTGCTCATTCATTTCTTTATGTGAACCAGAAATGATAACATTCATAAACAATGAACTAATTATGAAAAGAGCACAATAAATGAGAATGAATCACCAGCTAAAAGAAAATGATATCTGTTTTTGTGTAGGATCTAGTCAAAGGACGACTCACAAGGAAATCCTCTTTTCCCTTGCTAGAGTTCTTCCCCTTCCTAGGCCCTACGGTTGCTACTTAGAGAGCCATCTCTGACAAACTTTCTGTCAACTGATTGTTAGCAAAAATATGACTGCCTTCTTATTCATCCTAATGCCATATGAAATTGGCTAATACATGGGAGTGTTTAGGAAATAAAACATAATAGGAATCTAATAACTTATTCTCTTACTAAAAATAAACTTATAAAAATAATAGACTTCTTAAAAGCGATAAATACTGCCTGGCTAAGATAAGTACAACAGAAACATAAGAAAACTACTACAAAAATATAAGATAACTTCCTAATCAACTACTAACATCAACCCCTAATTGCTCTCCTTGTATCCTAAGAATATATCTGTTAAATTACCAGTAGAATGGTAGAGAATGATTAATAGTGTAGGTCCTGTATTCAGATGAAAATTGGTAGGAAGGAAATTAAAAGCAACATTCGAGAGGTGCCCTTCTGTCCTTACACATATTCTATCCTAGTACATTATGCCTGCCTGCTCTCCATTCCCCTTTGTCAACTAAATTTTCCCTGAACCAACGCCCTACACTCATAACCATGCCACCTCATCCTCCTAGAATCTTACCAGCAACAAAACAAACAACTAATAAAGCAGAAATAACAGATAGCAACCTTTCAGTATCAACCTTGCGAATTTGGACTTTCCTCTAAATAGTTTGTCCCCTTTTCTTTATTCTTGAGCAAAAAAAGCTTTTCTGGAGGCCTATCAATGCGCCCCACTTTGAGTGTCGCCTTGCCCTCAAGGTGAAAGATGAAAATTTATGCTGGATGGTGCCATAAGGCTCCCATGATGGCTCAAAATATAGCAAATTCTTGCATTTGATAGCACTTCAGTGGGACTAGTAGTCCTACCATGGATGAACCCCAAAGATATCTTATGGTTCGACTTTTCATTCCAAATCAGCTTGAAGCACTGGAGGAATCTATAAGTTGGAGGTATTAGTACCTATCACAGCCTTAATATGTAATACATGGAAAACCAAATGGATGGTGGTTGAGTCCAACAGTCCTAATTTGTATGCCACGGTGCAAAATTTCTGAACAAATGGGTAAGGGCCGAAATAGCAAGGGGATAACTTTTCATTTGCTTTCTTGGCTAGCGATCTGCTACGGTAAAGGCGAATTTTCAAGTAAACCAGATCATCAATTTGGAAGTGAACATCCTTTAGATGTTGGCTTGCCTGTTTTTTCATCCATTCGTCTGCCACACTCAGATGCTCCTTGATTTCTTTAAGCATCAAGTCATGTTCTTTTAACTATTCCTCTACACTTTCATTATATGTACGCCCATTTGTATATTCAGCAAAGGCAGTGGTTACCTTCCGTATACAATTTTAAAAGAGGTGAGCTTGGTGGCTGTGTCAAAAGTAGTGTTATACTAATATTCGCACCATGGTAACTGCTACAAAGACTTCGCAAGGAACTCCAAATTCACACACAAAATGAGTCAAAATCTAAGTACAGTAGTTTAACTTTTGCGATTCAACTCAACCTTACCAAATTCCTCATGTTTAAGGTGTTTCCCACAAAGACTAGAGTAGACCCACGAATTTTACATAGCCAACATAATAAAACGAATAGCAAGAATGATAGCAAACCCAGAAAAAAACAGAAAAATAGTAATAGAAGAATAATGGCAGAAATAAGAGTGCAAGGATCTTAACACTGAATATTCTC
>JANZXR010000009.1:5868382-5895416 GCA_027575705.1 Erythroxylum echinodendron
TTTTTAAACTCATCTTATCTACTTGGATAGACTTCGTGTTCTTCTAGAGTAAGTAAGCAGTGGTTTACTGCTATCAAAGAAGAAGAAAAAGATGTATAAAACTTTACAGCAAAATTGTCAACCTTTATATTTCTCTCAATTGACACAAAGGATACAAAGCTCCAACTCTCTCTAATTTAATGAAACCTTTGCTCAAATGAGCCATTTATATGCTTTTGGAGACTTATTGGGTAAGACTACAAGAAAGTGGGCACGAGGCCACCAAGTCACTAACTTAGTGGTTGACATCCCTAACCACTTTAGGCACTACTTTAGTGGGTGGTTTACATAACTTACCCTATCCCACTTCTAAGTAAAAGGAACATGTGATAAATGAAGACATGACACCTCATCCATGTTCTTTGCCATATCCTCCCACTTATTCCATGATTCATCCCACTAACTTTGCCACATCACCCATAATCTTCATCCAAAGGTGAAGGTTAGCCAAGTTTCGAGCCAATTCGCACATGATTCGCCCAATGCGCATCCATGGTCCAGTCCATTCGTCTATGTCCATCATTTGAGTACAAATTCGTCCTTAGTCCTACCAAAGACGTTTTAGGCAAGCCCAACTCGCCCTAGTCAAGCCAATTAACATCCCACCGTCCACCAAAGCTAACCATTCTTGACCTTAATTAGTTAAGTTACCTTGGTTCCTTTGGCATGCCTAATCCATGCTAGATGTTGGCCAAAGCTCACCAATGGCTAGTAAAAAAGGTCTCGCAATGTTAAGGGGCTAACAATAACCACATGCAACTATGGGGATGTGTCTATACAAAACAGCAGGATAAGCCTCAACGCAACAGTTGATCACTTCAGTTTAGCAGTCCATTTGGGGAATTTACTATGAGCAAAATAGTTCCTTCCAAAATTTACATATAAAAACTCATCTTTGTCAGAAACAATAGATCTTGGAAAGCCACGGAGCTTAACAATATGCTGGACAAATAATTCAGCCATGATGAAGGCAGTGTAGGGATGTTTAATAGCGACAAAATGGGCATATTTACTGAATCTATCCACTCCCACCATAATTGCACTCAACCCTACGGATTTGGGTAGCCCTTCCACAAAATCCATATAGATATTATCCCACATCTGTTCCGAAATAGGAAGAGGATGAAGTCATCCTATTGGAGAAAGTGATAAGGTTTTGTTTTGTTTTGTTAGCCAACTTCACAACTGTACACATGTTTCTTTACATCAGCCCTCATCCCTTCCCAGTAGAGCTCCACAATCACCCGCTTGTAGGTCTTCAAACAGCATGAATGCCCTCCCACCAAAATGTCATAAATTTTAGCCAAAATTTTTGGAATTAATTTTGAGGTTTTAGAGAGTAACAATCTGTTCTTGTACCAAAGCTAGCCGCCAACCAAACTCTACTTAGGTTTGCAATATGGATCTGACTAGCTCAAGGTTGCAGTCGAATCTTCTTGGAGAACTGTTACGTCGACGCACTATGCCATTGTAATATTCAAGAGTTCGGGTATGCGAGAGAGCATCTGCTGCCTTATTTTCCCCTCTTGGTTTATATTCAACATCAAAATTGAATCCCAATAACTTGGTCCACCATCGTTAATGCTCCTCAGTGAAGAGCCTTTGATCAAGTAAGTGTTTCAAGCTGTGTTGGTTAGTTCTGACGAAAAATTTTCTACCCAGTAGGTAATGTCGCCACTTTTGGACTACTAATACTACAGCCATGAGTTCCCTTCCGTAAACTAACTTCAAGCGAGCACCCCATTCAAAGCTTGACCAAAGCCACAGTTTGGTTCCGTTGCATCAATACTGCCCCTAGTCCCAAGCCCGAAACGTCAATCTCAATATCAAACTGTCAATCAAAATTAGGAAAAGCCAGTATCAATAGTTGTACCATAGCCTTCTTAAGATGTTGCATAGCTACAGTCGCTTCTTCGCTCCAGTTGAATGCATCTTTCTTTAACAGATGGGGCGACTATCTTTCCATAGTCTTTGACAAATTGCCAGTAGTAGACCGTTATTCCAAGGAAGCCTTGTAATTCTTTCAAAACTTTTAGCATCTGCCACTGCTCCATTACCTTCACCTTTTCAAGATCAGTAGTCACTCCTTCCTTAATTACAACATGGCCTAGATAATTAATCTATTTTTGCAAAAAAATAAAGCATTTTTTTAAAAACTAGTGAATGCGTGATGAGTTTTAAGGATGGTTAGTACTTCCCTCAAATGTTGCAAATGGGCTTCCATGGAGCTACTGTAAGTTAGTATCTCAAAAACAAAAAGGATTATGACCCCCTTCTGCAACATTGGTGTGAAAATGGTGTTAATGATAATCTGAAATGTTGTTGATGCATTGGTTATGTCGAAGGGCATGACCAAAAACTTGTTTTGGCCACATAATTTTTGGGATATCCTTGACCTTTGCCCAAATTTGATGGTATGTTGACTTTAAATCCAGCTTAGTAAACATTCAAGCCCCTCTCAACTCATCAAATAACTCGTTAACCGTAAGGATCGGAAATTGGTCAAAGCTTAGTAATCTACATAAAATCTACAACTATCATCCTTCTTTTCAACTAGGAGTATCGGGATCGAAAAAGGACTTAAGCTATGTTGGATAATCCCTACAGTTAACATTTCCTTTACCAACCTTTCTATCTCATCCTTCTGAGTATAGGGGTACTACTAAGGTCAGACATTGATGGGAGTTGTCCTGGGTTTTATGTTGATTTCTTGGTCTTTTTGTCACCATGGGGGAAGCTCACTTTATCAATGGAAAACTTCTTGGAATTCTTCATCAAACCTCACACCTCCTCATAAAGTTGGTCCCTTTGTTCTTCCTCTAAAAGTATTAGCCTACACATCTCCTTGGCATTCTTTGACAATAATCTTGACCATAATTTTTAGGGATATGATTCTTCTACTTAAACTAGGGCCCACACATAGCACTATCATCTTTCCCCCTATTGATATCTTCATTGTTAAAGAGTGCTAACGAAGTCCATGTATCGCATTACAAAAAGTCATTTGAGCCCAAGTCTTTTGAAAAGAAAAAAATCTTCTACTATCGTAACCTCTTGTATTTGAAGTACAACCCCCTTGCAGATCCTTTTACCTAGTACATACATGTCAATTCCTATTGATACCCCATAACTCGCCGTCTTTGTGACTAGGATGCCCAGTTTTGCCACCAGCCCTTCACCGATGAAGTTATGGGAAGGCCCGCAATGCCCCTTTTTATTCCTCATAGTTTCATTGAGTGTGGAGAGCTTAATCCAATGACTAAATTTTGTATCAAATGGATTCCCCCCATCAGTAACAACACTTTAGATTCTGATTGCCCTTCATCTGTCCCTAAATTGCCTTGTGCATCATAAAGAACATCTAAGATATTCAATTCCCAATTTTTACATCTTTTCCCAACATAATATTCTTCATTGCACTTGAAGCAGAACCCCTTCTCCCTCTTTTTATTCCTCACAGTTTCATCGAGTGTGGAGAGCTTAATCCAATGACTAAAATTAGTGTCAAATGGATTTCCCTCACCAGCAATAACATTTTAGCTTCTGATTGCCCTTCATCTGTCCCTAAATTGCCTTGTGCATCATAAAGAACATCTAAGATTTTCAATTCCCAATTTTTACATCTTTTGCCAACATGATATTCTTCATTGCACTTGAAGCATAACCCCTTCTCCCTCTTGGTTTGAATTTCAGTTCCAAACATTCATTTAAAGGTTGAATTAAGGTTATTAGGTATAGCAGTCATGAATTTTAGTCGTGGATTTGTTGTGTTGGTAGTTTGGTGGGTGGTTGGACTAATATTAGGTTGGATTCATGTAGGTTGGGTCCAAGCGGTATATCAATTTGGTCTACAGGCAACAATAGAGCTCTAATTAGTTTGGGTCTTTTTTAAATTCTTGGCTACATCATTGTCCTAGACTGGGCTCAGAACCAAGTTACCTTTTTCTATCTTCTTGACAAACTCCATTAATTCTAGTAACCCTGAGCAATTCATCTTCATTTGTTCCCTTTTACACCTTCATTAAGCCATTAAGAAATACTGCCACTAAACTGTCATCATCTGGTTGTTTTAGTGGAATGGTTAACACCTCAAACTCCTTTTGATATTGCACCACCGTGGATGTTTGCGACAATGATAAGAGGCGACATTGATGAGTCCCTTTGCAGTTTGGTAAGCATGTTCTCAAAAGTTGGGTCTTCAACTCATCCCATACTAGTATGGGTTGTCAATTCTCCTCCCACTGTAACCACGCCAAGGCGGCGCCCCCAAGACACACCTGTACTTCTTCCAACTTTTCTGCCTCACTTAATTTGTTCACGAAGAAGTACCTCTCCACTAAAAAAACCCATGAGGTCGAGTCATCCTCCCTATCGTATGTGGGCATCCCTAGTTTATGATCATACCTGTTATGGCAGACTAGAACATTACTGCTAGATCCCTCTATTCCAAAAGTTGCCTCCATCTCTAAACTTGCAGTTGGGTTTTGGGTCCTATCCCCACTTGACTATGCTATGATTTTCCTCACAAAAATGGCGCTCTTTTGAAGGTCATTCAAGACCTCATCTAGCTTTTGGTTTAAAGAAGAAAACAAGGAGTCGAGGTGAAACAGATGACTTTCAATCACCGAAAACTTCTCTTCCATATTTTTTAACTCTTGCTTCCATCCTTGTCACTGGCATTCCCTAGGTTCTAAAACAAACTTTGATACCAAATTTGTTAAGTTACCAATAAAATAGTAGAGAATGGCTAATTTGCAGGTCTTTTATTCAAATGAAAATCAGTATGGAGGAAATTCTACACAACATTCGAGAGGAGCCATTATCTCCTTACACATATTCTATCCTAGAACATATATGCCTACCTGCTCTCCACTCCCCTCTAACAACTAAATATTCCTTGATCTGACACCCTACCCTAACAACCATTCCGCCACAACCTTCTAAAATCTTGCAAGCAACAAAACAAACAACTAATAAAGCAAAAATAATAGATAGCAACCCTACAATATCAACTTTAAAAATGTTGGGCATTTCCTCTAATCAGCCCCTTTTCTTTACTCTTGAGTGGAAAAGCTTAACTAGAGGCTTATCATTATCTTGCATATAGTTACTCCCCTCCTAGACAAAGAGCTTGTGCTCAAGCTCGAATTTAGGATTAGTCTTCTTAAAATATTCACAAAACTCCCAAAAAATCTCCTCCATTGGTAGTCCCTACCACTGCACCAATAATTTCCACCTTCCCTGTTGAGTCTAGATCATAAAATTGCTTCAAGGACTAGACTTGGGTTGCTTGCCAACAATGGTTTAAGAGGGACCACAGTTGAAGGTGGAGCTTCCTTGAACTCATTTAGTGTGACACATGCACCACATCACGAATTTTACTTCCCACCAATAAGGTCAAAAAATATGTGAACTTGCTAACTTGCTAAACCTGCTAAAATGGGCCAAAACACTTAGGGCTAGTAATTGCCTATGGGGTTGTAATTTCAGCCACATCCATGCCCCAACCAAAAGGTGATCTTCTGATGGTGAACATCATGTGCTTGCTTCATTTTTGCTTGTTCCTGGATTAGCCACCCCCTCAATTCAGCCAATACTTCATCTTGCTCCGAAGGGCTTTTTCAAACACATCCAACCTCTTGGCACTACGACCATAAAACAACAAGCGTGGTGACCACAACCTTGCAATGACAAATGGAAGCACATGTTATGACAAAATTTAGCCCAAGCATGACATCTCTATGGTCATATTCACTAACTCCATCTGACCCTGTGATTAAGGGTGGTATGCAAAGGAATAAGCCAAAATTTTCCCACTGTCTAAGAAACTCCCTCCAAAACTTACTCATCTCTATCTCTCACAATCGACTTCAAGGGCCATGCAATTTGGAAATCCTCTCAAAGAACACATGGACCATAGAGATGGCAGTGTAAGGGTGTTCAATAGTTGTAAAATGAGTCATTTTAGAAAATTTGTCTAACACCACAAATAAGACAGCACCACCTCTCATTCTTGCCCAATAAAAATCAAACTTGACTTAGTGCAATGATTTGGAGGCCTTCATGTGCAAAGTTATGGATTTCTGCTAAGATTGTGAATTAGCACTAACTTCAAGGGTACATAGACCCTACCTTTATAAAAAATCAATCTCTCCTAGTTGTCTAGCCAACCACTGCCTCCCCCTGTGTGGGCTATTGTCATAAATCCTGCAAATTTGTCTTTGTTGCAATTTCTTCCCTTATTGCGTCAAAAGAGTGCCAACCACATATGGGAAATTACACAAAAGATCCTGCTATATCCTCTGCTCGTTGGAAAAGCACATTTGCCAACCGATTTAAAAAACCAGCTCGATAATCCACCTTGAAGTCAAAACCCATCAATTTACTCACCTAATTCTATTGAGAGAAGGTAGATAGACATTGTTCTAGTAGGTGTCTAAGGCTAAAATGGTCTATTCTAATGAAGAAAGGCCTTCCCCATAAATATGGACTCCAATGTTCACCATCTTTGCTAGCCAATCAATTTCCTTTCATAAACTAGTAATTTGAAGTGCCTCCTTGCAAACTGCCTGCTAAAGAATGCAACAAGGTGGCCCTTTTAGCAGAAAACAGCTCTAATTCCTTTCCTAAACTGTTATCTCACCATAAATCTTGATGAATCGTCTATAATATCCTACTAATTCAAGGAATCCATGAGAGGTTGGAACTGACTGAGGACTTGGCCATTTAATTATTGCTTAGACCTTTGAAGGACCCAATGAGACACCAAACAATGTGACCCAAGTATGTCACATGGGACTAACAAAAGGTGTTCTTGGATATCTAACAAACACGTGAGCACACAGTGAATTCAAAACAGTGCACAAGTGCTGTAAATGTTCAACCCATGTCATGCTATACATCAATATGTCATATAAATAAATTAAAAAAAAACACAAACTAATGCAAGTTAGATTGGGAGATCTTGTTCATTAAGGCTTGAAAGGTTAATGGAGTATTAATGAGGCTGAAAGGCATGACAAAAAACTCAAAATAGCCATGACGGGTCCAAATGTCTATAGTTACCTCATCCATCTGAACCTAATCCATTTGCTAGCTTGGAAAAAATTTCTCACTCCATATAATTGATTCGACAATTCCTCCACCATTAAAATAAGGAACTTATCTTCTAGCATTTAACACCCAATTACTGACACAAAATCTCCATGACCCATCATGCTTAGGAACAAGCAACATAGGAGAGGAGAATGGTCACTAACCTGGACTAATGATGCCACAAGCCAACATATCCTCACATTGTCGCTCAATCTCATCTTTCTGCCAATGAGGGTATCTATAAGGTTGAACTACTACAAGCGTCGAGCATGGGATGAGTGCATTTTGGTGGTCACAAGCTAGAGGTAGCTTTGTTGCTTCACCAAATAAGTCTGAGAATTCAACCAATAACTTCTCTAACTCAACTTGGGGTGGAATAGACCCTTTTATATGATGAGCTCCTACCCACCTATCCAACCGTTGTTCCTACCACTTAGCTTGGTTCCTACCACTTAGCTCAGTTCCCATGTAAAACCACAATTGTGCTTCCCTACTAAGATGCAATGTTGTCAACCTCACCTTCTATCCTTAGGGCATTCGCTTATTTCCAAAAAACTGCTCACACTTATAGGTCCAAATCAACGGATCATCAGTTCTATCATATGAAGAAAATTCTAATATTGAATACCTAGGAACAATAGTAAGAAAATTCTAATATAGAATACCTGGGAACAATAGTCTCTCTGTCTTGCTCAATACTTCTTTTCTCCCTTTTGGTCCTTATGGGTGTAGTTGTTGCTCCCAACCTAATTTTTGTTATCATGCCCCTTCAACTCTTGCAAAATCTCCTCTAGTTGCAAGTTCAAAGATTTTTCACTAGACTTCCATCGTAGACAATCTCTGCTTGATATTTCACATGAACACATCCATCGGCTTGACAAGTCTATAGAGTTGTCCATAACATCTAGCTTTGATACTAAATTGATGTGTGTTTTTGAGTAGGATCTAGTCCTAAGATGACTCCCAAAGAAATCCTTCTTTTATTTGCTAGAGTTCTTCCCCTATTTTTTATGGAAAATTTTGATTGCCTTCTTATTCATCATAATACCCTTTAAATGTGCTGAATACATAAAGTATTTAGGAACTAAAATAGAATAGGAATCTGCCAACTTATTCTCCTACTAAAAATAGACTTTCGAAAATAATAGACTTCTTAAATAAGATAACTACTCCCTAAATAAGATAATTACTACAAAAACACAAGATAACTACTATAGAAACATAAGATAATTTCCTAATTAGCTACTGCCATTAGCTCCTAACTTCTCTCCTTGTATATTTCTTCCATAAGAATGCATCTTGCATATCATAATAATATGCATTGGAAAATTAAAATGTTTGATACAAATGCAACATAATATATCCATCCTTAGTTCAAGGAAATATACTGAGAAATGAAAATGATTAAAATGGAAATTTGGGAAGATTACCATCTTATGTTGAGAATGTCAAGTCCCAAACCATAAAAAGCTTTACATAACTTGTTCTAGCCAATAAAACCTTCTTGATTGATTGTTTAGAAAGATGTAGTCTAGGAAAAGGAAATCTTGAGCATAATCATGAATATTAGATGCCCCCATACATAACTAAATTGCAAGCTCGAGTCCAAACAAAGTAATTCCATTCTACATGGCTTAAACACAATTATAAGCTTTCACTACATATCATCACAAAAGATGATTTTTTTTATGTGAAACAAATAGCAATTTGTACAAGTCACCACTGCTATAGCCTAAATGAATAAGCGTAGGTAAACATTAATGCTTTCATGACAAATCTAAGGGTCATGAGATTAGTCCAGGCTTGTTGGGTTGACAAATCCACTAATGAAAGAACCATGAGATCCATACCTACCATTTGTACATGTAATAGTAACACCTTATCACTCAACTTTCAAAATATCGTTGTTCCAACTAGAATTTCAATTATCTTTCAGTCAGCCTAAGGACATTTGTTTAAACCAGCATACTGTCATACTTTGCAGCCAATAGAAAGAAAAGTAACCACATGCATTACACTTCCATAGTTACTCTGGCTTTATTAGAGAAAAAATCACCTTAGGTGATAGCATATGCCTGCCAGGAAGGTTATATTCTGAATCTTTTAAACAGCTTTTTGGGTTCCATACCATGACCCCTCCCCACATCTGCAATAAATAATTCGTAACAGTAACAACATTAGAAAATGAGCAAATAGCTAAGTTTGAAGTACATGAAGATGTGAATAACTGGAGATATAAAGCCATTTGTGGTTGACACATCTCCATCTGGGAGCTGCAGAAGCAGAGGACATTCATTTCTAGAGGGTACATATCTGAAAAGAAAAATTAAAATTTGTGCAGTGAGTTTTAAATAAAGAGGTTTCTGTATTTATTAGCAACAATATAGCACATAAGTGATACAAATTAAAAGGTCCCAGCAAGGAATATAACAAACTTAAAGAAAAAGGTCAGTCTATGAGATTAAAACCAAGGTTTCTGCCACAGATTTCATGCAATTAACCAAAGAGAATATGTTTTGAGATGATCTTGCCATTTCACATGCTACTTTAAAGATAATAACTAAACCCCATCATCGTATGTACCACTAATAAGTTAAATAAAAAATATATGAGATGAGAACAAGTGAAAAAGAATATACACCACAAATTGCAATATCTTTGACCGTCCACCTGCCGCAACAGAGGTGTCTAAATGCCACTCATTTGAGTTCACCTGTTGACACCAAAGCCTTCAGGATTAGAAAAGATGGAATATCCATATTTTCTGCTTCTTTAATCATCAAAATGTAGTAAAAAATTGAAAGGAACATACAAAGAAAGGAAGATATCCAGCATGAAAGATATGGCTGCGTAAATTTTCATCCCAGGAAGAAAATGATGCCTTCGGGGTGTGGTACAAAACCTAATCAAAACGCAAGCATTAATGGAAAACAAGTCATAAAAAATTCAACGATAACAAATTTCATAAGACCGAGAATGACGTCTTTACCTGGCTTTCAACACTAATATTAGCTATAGGAGCTAATGCTTCAAGCATGGGGGCCAATAGATTTTCGTCCACCAACTCAAAATCCCTGCAAAGTAAGGTAATGAAGATTGAAATCAATTCAACCGTAGTTATACCAGAATCAAACGCATTATCAATGTAGACAATCATCAGGTATATTCCAACTTCAGTTAACAGCCCTGTACTAAAACACATGGTTTCTCTACTTCATTATCAATCTAAAACCATTACAAACACAACAAGCTCATTACCAATCATAAATCCAATCACCGGGATTGGAATTAAGCAAACTGAAAGAGAGAACAATCTTGCCATCAGCACCCACAGGCATAAACTCCGAAGGAATCAAACCTTCCTCTCTGCCACCGTTGGCAAACAACTTGACCAATACCTCCGCCGCCACTTCCTCCGTCCTCTCCAAAGCATCCCTTCCCACTATCCACGCGTGGCGGTGCTTTCCCACCACCGCCTTCACTCCCTTCTCCTCATTCACAACCACCACCACGCTATACACTTTACCGCCAAAACTGGAACACGCATTTCCCAAGACAGACTCCAGAGCTTCATCCACAGCCTCATCATCATCAGAATCAAAGTTGATTTGACCTATGCCACCGCCACACTTGTACAAGCAAGGCAGAGGTTCCCCAAATGAGTGAAGACTACAGGCACTGCGTCCGGCCTCGACGGCGACACCGAGAGTGAAATTAGCGGCGCATGAGCCGCATTTAGGGGTTGAGGAGGTAAGCTCGATAATTTGGGAGAAAAGTTTGGACCGAAGAAGATCAGGATTGAAGTGATTATTGGGATTGGAAAGAATGAATATTGCCTGGAAATGGAAAGGGAATAGTACTGGGTTGGATTGCATGTGGTCGTAGAGGGTTTGGATCTCGCGGAAGGGAAGTGGAGAGCGGTAGATTTCTACTGATTTCCACAACATCGGAAAACTTAGAAGGAAAGAAAAAAGGACACAGAAAGTGAGCTTGAGGCGCTTTGAACCCGGCTTTGTGATACGCATGGTTTTGGGGTCGAAATCGAAATCAGTAAGTGGTGTGTTGAGAACATCAGATACGTTTTGCCTTGGATTTGAAGGATCTGATGAGATTTCCGCCATTGTCGTTGCTTCGCCAACTCACACTCTCGTCTATTTGGTAGAAAGTTTCTTTCTGGCTGTGGTTACAGTTCCGGAGGAAAAGGAGAGTCGCCAATAGCAGGCCTGTCTTAGCTCGGCTGGTAGAGCTTATGGCTTTTAACCATGTGGTTGTAGTTTCGATTCGCATTATCAGCGATGATGTTTATTTTTCTTTGGTGGCACTTTTTTCAGCGCTGCAGCTCTCCAAGCTCCAGTGGCAAATTGAGCACATTATTTATATGCAGTTGCTTCAATGGCCATATCGTCTCAAACGACTCCTGCAACTTTGCAAGGACAAAGCATCCCTACCCCAAATCCATGCTCTCCTCATCACTACTGCTCTTTACACCCATCCAAATTCTGTAGCCTCTCTAATTTCTTCGTATGTGCGTATTGGTGACATTGTCTCTGCGCATGACGTGTTCGACAGATTGCCTCATAGACGCGTGGACATGTGTAATTCAATGGTTCTTGCTTATTCTCGCAAGAATAATCCAAACGAGGTTTTAAAACTTTACCGTAATATGATAGCTGAAGGAGTAACGCCTGATAGCTCCACTTTCACGGTGGCGCTCAAGGCATGCGCTAGCTTGATGAACTTGAGAGAGGGAGAGCATATATGGAGTCAAGCAGCGGACTTTGGGTACGAGGATGACGTGTTTGTTGGATCTTCTGTTTTGAATTTGTATGTCAAATGTGGGGAAATTAATAAAGCTAAGGTGGTGTTTGATAAGATGGTGAAAAAGGATGTGGTTTGTTGGGGTACTATGATCATTGGATATGTGCAGAGTGGGCAGGCTTCAGATGCGGTTGATGAGTATAGGAGGATGCAGGAGGAAGGGATAGAAGCAGATGGGGCGGTGATGGTGGGGTTGATTCAGGCTTCTGGCAATCTTGGGGACTTAAAGCTAGGTCTTTCAATTCATGGGTATATTATCAAGAGAGAGATGCATGCGTATGATGTTGTTTGTCAAACTAGCCTTGTTGATATGTATGCTAAGAATGGATATTTGGAGCTTGCATCTCATGTCTTTGAGGGGATGCCCCGTAAGAATGTTGTTTCTTGGGGTGCATTGATTTCGGGCTTTGCTCAGAATGGTTTTGCTACAAATGCATTTGAATTGTTGGTTGAAATGCAGAAACTGGGATTCAAACCAGATTCTGCATCTCTGGTGAATGCACTTTCTGCATGTTCGCAGATTGGCCATTTAAAATTGGGGATGTCTGTACACGCGTATATTGTTAGAAGGCTTGATTTCGACAAAGTTTCGTATACTGCTTTGGTTGATATGTATGCAAAATGTGGTGCCCTTGCTCGTGCTCGTCTCTTATTTGATCAAACAGATTCCAAAGACTTGATACTGTGGAATGCGATGATTGCAAGTTACGGTATACATGGGCAAGGAGTGGAAGCTCTGTCGCTCTTTCTCCAGATGAGGGAAAGAAACTTAAAACCTGATCATGCAACCTTTAATTCTCTTCTCTCAGCTTTAAGTCACTCAGGAATGGTGGAAGAAGGTAGATACTGGTTTAATGTAATGATAAAGGAATCTAAAATCCAACCAAGTGAGAAGCATTATGTTTGCATGGTTGACCTTTTCTCTCGAGCCGGCGAGGTGGAAAAAGCATTTCAGCTAATACAATCAATGAACAGCAAACCAGGGCTTGCTATTTGGGTAGCTCTCCTGTCAGGTTGCCATAAATGCAGGAAATTATCATTTGGAATGATGGCAGCAAAAAAGATTCTCGACATAAATTCAGATGATCTGGGAATATATGCTTTGGTTTCAAACTTCTTTTCCTTGGCCAAGAAGTGGGAGGAAGTTGCCATTGTAAGAAAGAAAATGAAGGTTAATGGACTAAGGAAAGTACCTGGTTATAGTGCGGTGGAAGTGGATGGGAAGCTTGAAGTTTTTCTAATGGAATATAAAAACCACCATCGATATCTGGATATGGTGCAGGTTTTAGACGGTTTGTATGATGAAATGAAATTAACCAAAGCTAGATCAGGCACCATTTTTATTGACTGAAATTCAAGATAAAGTAGAGGAATTTTTGTTTGACAAGTTAAACTTGCGGAGGAATCCCAGACCGTCAACATATTAACAGCTGCTTTTCATGGTATGGTAAGAAGTAGCACTCAAAAAATACAGAATCGTGTAAAATGGATGATTATGATCAAACAAACCCACAGACATCTACTTTTCCTCTCTTTGGTGTATGGTGTCAAATGGAGATACCAATGTTATTATTTCCGAGATCAGATTTCCTATTCCAGTTATAGTATTTCTATAATGTTTCATTAAATTTCATCCACACATTTACGTAGACCCCATATAAATGTATGGATGAGATTTAATAGAACATGATTGGAATAGAATAAATGGAACAGAAGATTTGACGAGGTTATTTCATACATATTTCTATGAAAACCAGAGCAGGCTATTAATCTTGAGGTCTTGAGTACACTGTTAGTCTGAAAGCATGAGCCAACATATTGAGGCTATCATGAAAGGCTTCCACCGACTCCTACAGGAACACCTGAACATTCAAAATTGTGGGCTGGAAATAAATAGTGAATGTATGCATATTGTCACGCAGTGAAAGTTTGCCCACCAAAGAAGTTATGTTTATCAGTGGATCCCACAGTCATGTAGAAGATTCTCCACAAGTCTAGAGAGGATGGAAGACTCTAGATTGCATGATTAGCTCCTTGATTGGTGGAGTTATTAGTGAGATATTTGTATAGATGATTCTAGAGACTCTTTGTATGCTGTTGGATTGTATCGATCCTAACCTTCCATTGAGGGATGGGGGATTATAAATAAGCTAAGGGTCTCACTTGTATAGCCACCCCATTCTTTGTAGATTTCTTTGAGTAATAAGAATATTCTCCATATTCTCCAAGCTATCTTGTGTTCCTTACATCTTTCACATTTGAAAGTCACTTCCGTCAGGTGTTTGATCTAAGTATTCTTAAGAACTACCTGTGAGAAGACTGAACTAGCATTCTAGCTAAGGAAGGCGTTCTTAAGTCGAAGAATTTGCTAGTGTTGCACGGTTCGCAAGGTTGTAAAGTCCGAACCTGTGACAATATGCAGCCAAATGCTTTTCCCATGTTTTGGCCTGCTAATCTGGGAGAAGAATACATTGGCATAGAGATTGACCTGAATACACGCGAACATGTCTGGTTATCATATCTTTCATTTATGATTTAAAATTTTACTATCGATTGTGTTAAAGACTATATGATTTGGATATTATGTACGAGTAAGTACTACGATTCGATATACTTGTAGTGAGTGAAACAAGTTAAAGGCCAAGGCAAAATGCACATTGTCGCGAAATCCCGAAATCATACCAAAATAAAAGTAAACAAAAAAAAATGAAAACCTTACCTTACGGAAAAGTTAAAAACCAAGGTGAGTTCAATCCTAAAACAGAGAATCGCCAGGTGTTACATGAAGAAAGAAGAGGGGGGATTGGACTAACCCACTACATGGAATGACTACCATGGTTGTTAAAAGCCAGAATTGAGAGACCTAACAAATTTTTTAGTAATAATTTTATGTTAATTTTTGTTGTGTTCCTTGAAAGTGAGTTCTTGTGGAAATTGCATTCGATCTCTCGATAATGGGAGCACTGTAATAAAGATCTCTTTAAATAATGTTATATGCTACTTTAATAAAGGGGTAATGAAATTTGAATAGTAGGAAAAAGGGGTGTAAGTATATAATGGTTTGAACTAAGAATAAAGGGTTCAAATCACTTGTTTTTTCTATTACGTACCTACTTTATTTCATAATTATTCATCCATCCAATTTTGTAGATTAACAGAGCAGGTGATTCACCTTAATTCTTTTAAAGCACAGCCCACAAAGTTGTCAAAGAAAGAAAAATCATCCTGTCAATTTACTTGTTAAAAAATAATGAGGTGGTGGCATCAGTTTTCCTCTCCACAATTTGTCAATTAGTAACTACAGTCACTAAGTAAAGTTCATTGATAAGTGGATTTTAAATTCACTAATTTAATACATTAAATTTGGCAATTTTGTGGTTTTAAAGAAATTTTATAAATAATGAATATTTCATTATATGATTGATGCTTATGATTGCTTAATCAATAATAATATGATTTTTTATCCAATTTGAGATTGAGAAGAAATAATTTAATTAGAGGTTGATTAAAATATCATATAATTATCATAAGATGGAAACATTCATGGTATTTTATGTAATATTATGAATTTCTTATAATTAATGAATTCCAAATATTTAGAGTTATCAAAAAGAAGTAATTGTATTAAAAAATTCACCGGTAATATAGGAAATAGATAGTAATTGATTAAGCTAGGTGATTCAAGTATGATTATTTTTAGTGAAATCCAAATTTTCTAAAGCTATTTAATATTTATTGTTAATCATTCTTACATTCCTTTCTTTTTATTGTTTTAAGTTGAAAATTTATTCAATTACATCCTTTCGTTATTCAAATTGAATCAGAGTTAGACTAATATCGATAACTAATAAACATATTTTTATATGATGATACTCTTTCATCATTATATTATTTCTTCATGACAATATCTAAAATTTACAATAAGTTTTTGACACCATTAGCAGTGATTATTTTATTTATTAATATCAGTACCAAATAAAACTATTTTATTTTTGTATTTATTCTCTTATTTGGTTTTGTGCTTTCCAAAAAACTCATTTTAGGTGTACTAATTGATATTTGCTATAGGTTTGTCTAAGTCATTTTATATGATAAATGTGTATGTTTAAGTTTCAGGTGTATGTGATTGTATATGATAAATTGCATCTTAGGTTATAAATAAGGGTTTTAAAGCTTAGGTTTTGCATGCTTTTCATGTGTTTTGATGTATATACATTTTGCATGGTTGTATGTCAATATTTAGGCAAGATTTGGACCTTATTTGTGTTTATTATCAACTTACTTGCATATGGACTTTTGTAGGTATCAAAAGAGAAACAAAAGAAGAAAATAAGGTTGGAAAACAAGTAAAGATCGTGACCCAAGTAGAAGCTAGAATTTTCCAACTTTCCAACTAGCAATTTGAGATTGCTCCGCTTGTATCTAAGTCGGTTTAAGCACCTACAGGTAAAAACCCCATTTTAAACCTTATAAAAGGAATAGGGTGGTGTAGCACACAAAAGGAGGAACCCAGAGACAGGGAGAATCAAGTGATTTTAAGTGATCTCAAAGCTACCATACTAAGTTTCAGCTTTGTTCTTCAACTCATAAGCCTTCTATTCTCTCTTTTCTCATTTATTTTTTTGAGTTATTGTGTGGAGAAGATGTATGGACTTGTTAGGATATTTTCGACAATTGTAATGGATTTCTAAGTAGATTTAGGGTTGCTCTTGCCATAACTATGTAAGAACTCACTTTGGTTTAACATATAGTTCGCTTTAATGCTTATAATGTGTAGACTTTATATAACTTGCTTACATTGAGAAACGGAGTTAGGAAATCAGTTTGGATGTACCACGAGAGTAGGCAGCCTTGAGAACACTTCACACATTAAGCTAACATGACATTTAGAGAAAGATCTTGGATGTTTTGATGGCTGTCCAATAGGTTACTTCATATCCACTTAATGGTTAAGTAAAATGTGTAGGTTGAGAGATCACATATAGAACTTTAATCATTTTGTCGGGCTTAACTATTTCAAGTATTGAGAGATAAAGGATCAATACATTATAATACCTAGGACTATGCATGGTTACATTACCAAAGTGAGGGATTACATGTTAGAGAGAGAATGACCCTAATCTTTATAATTTGATTCTCTAAACCAAAACTGTTTTCTTATTTTTATGACATTTTGAAGTGTGTTTACAATCTTTTAAATTGTGAATTTTTGTAATTTCAATCTCTTATTATTTGGTTTACTCAAACAAAAGTCATTTTGAATTATAAGGTGACTAACCAATTGCGGTATAGCAAATTCAATTAATTTAAAACTTTAAGCTAAACGTGAAAAAGCTATCAAGGTGCATGTGACATTTGGGAGTGATAATCCACTTATTTTTCACTGAGAGATACACCTTATGTATTAAAGAAATAGAGAAGAGAAGAGAGAAGATTTTATTAAGTTGTAAGAACCTATAGATGATCCTAAAGGAGTAAGAAATATAAATGGCATACCATTGAAAAACTAATTGTTAAACAATCCATATATGATCAATTAACCAATAGCTTTTACCAACTTATACATTGCCACTTACCATATTCAATCAATAACTAAGATAACTATAGTTCAGTTGAATAATTTTGAGATGAAATTACTAAATTTAGAAATGATTAAAGTGATTCATTTCAATAGAGTATCTAAAAAAAGATCATAACGCTCATATTGTAAACATTTTGAGATTTGTGAGACAAAGCAAAGAACTAGTTAAATTCTCTACCTATGTATTCAATCACCACCTAAAAAGATTTATTTGATGGCCTAGTGAAAGAAGCATGCCAAAGATTGCATTTGAGAGACAAAGTAAAGAACTAGTTAAATTCTCTACCTCTATATTCAATCACGACTTAAAAATATTTATTTAATCGCCTAATGAAAGAAGCATGCCAAAGATTACATAAGATAGATGCTATCACTAATCTTACAGTCTAAATTGCTTCTTTCCAAAAAATTTATAGAATAGCCACTTAACAATAAATGTTATCTAAGTTTTTTTTTTCCAGTTTGTTGATTTTACAATATGCCTCACCAAGACTATAGATGCTAAGTTAACCACCCATTTGAGTACGCACAAATAGATCAAGCTCATTATACAGGAAATTTTAATACGTTGTAAAACAACCCTTATTTGAATAAGTTCAATCATGAATAACATTATAACACCTCCTATATAGAACCTATAACCATCCACACACGTAGCAACCAAATTCCTGTACATGTATTCACGGTTGAAAATTCTATTCAATACTATACATATACATATTACAAAACTCCCCAATGCTTAAGTTTATCATTTAACAGTAATAATACATATTTACATTTATATGGTAATCCAAAAGAAAATATACAATTTCTTTCTTTATTACATGTACAATCATCTGTAACTAAAAACGCATTCCAAAAGTACTTTTTCTTCCATCTATTGGCATTGGTCCCTATAGATGTTCCTATACTCCACTTCTATGACTTGGACCTACACGGATTAACACTCATGTTAAGCTTGAAAGCTTAGTGGAGAAAATACTTAGTTTGGATGACCACTCATAACAATTATCTACCAAGCACATACATTCAGAAATGTCATAACTCACATACCATAAATTCACTTTCATGAACCTAACATTGATATTCAACTCTCATGTAAACAATGATGGCATACTTAAGCAAAGTAAATAATGCAAATATGCTTCAATGTATTATCTATATACTGAAGATGAACATTTTATAAGCCAATTATTTATATTCAACACTCATTGGTAAAAATTATCAATATAATTGCATACCATTACAATTCTTTATTACAATCAATACAAGTGCTCATCCATACCAATTATTCATGTTGTGATACTATATTTCTTATTTATGGCCGTTAAATTTTCTTTCTATGTTAAGCTTGTACATTTTTTGTGGGTGTGGATAACGGGTGTCGTGGATATCTTAAGATATCAAGCTGTGGATACGCAAAGGTATCGAGCTGTGAATACTTGAAGGTATCAAATTGTGGATACCTGAAGGTATCAATCTGTAGATACCCAAAGGTATCGTATTGTGGATACCCAAAGGTATTAAACTGTAGTAGCTACACTATAACCCTATAGGCATGCCTATCTATCCATCGCCAAGATAATGAATCAGGCACTGTAACATTTTCTTTCAATCATTTACCAATTTTATGATTAATATATTGACAAGTCATATGATATACATTTCAGGTCGTAAAATATGTATTTGTGTTCAGCATGCAATTCATAATTCGCCACCATTTGAAGGGTATCAAAATCACACATATATAATCATACATATGAGTAATAAATATGCATACAAATCATTTATGTACATGTAAATTTTCTTTAGTATGCATTATGCTATATTCCAATGTTCAATCACCCAATTCATATATGGTAAGTCTTGTTTCATTTATTTCTAGGTGTTTAAAAAGTTTAATACACATTCATAAAGGTTCGGCTACGATGCGGTAAAAATTAGAAGCGAAAACAATGTCATGGTTGTGAAAGACACTCTTTCCATTCATACCACTATTTGTTCCTTAATATGCATATAGAAAATGTCATAAATGGGTTTTGGGCCCTTCTAGAAAATTTTTTCTCTATGTCTCTAGTTTCTGTAGCATTAATATTCAAACTAATTAGACTTCTGAATCATGAGATACAGACAAAATATCACAAGCTGCTCCAAAATAGGGGCAACATCAGGTCACTATGTTCGATATCAATTTCTAAGTTCATAAAGCTAGAATTATGTAACACCCCACTCCCATCTGACACATGCACGTGCACCCTTCGAACACACGTGCACATGCCTGATAGAAATGATGTATTAGCCATTTCACCTACACTATATCACATGACATCATAAGTAAAATCATAAATAACACATTATCTAAAAACAAAAATTTTCCTCATTTCATTTCTCAAACTATAATGTACACTGTAGCATTAACCATCATCCATATTTTACAATGTCAACTTATCCATATTTTACAATGTCAACCTAGAGTGTTTACAACTCAGTCTACCTACTCTGCTACAAACATAAGGAACTAAACAAAAATTTAAAACAAACTATTCCTTCAGTTCCAGCTGACCGACCTTTGGGCCATGTTCTTTTATCCAAAAGTTATACCAAAAACCCTTCTATGCAATCTTAGGAGTTAAGTTGTCATTCTCTTAAACTTGAAATTGCCAATGTTGCAATTTGGTTGAGTTTTACAAACTCAGTTGAGTAACTATCCTCTATAGTTCACTCTTGTCTTGCAACACACAATTTAAGTTATCATGTACCTCATCTCGATTTTCATCATTTAATAACACAAAACACTTTGTACACAATTATCCCATTTAAAAAATCCACACATTTCATCATTTCATTAAAATCAAGAAAGACATATTCATCATACATTTCATACAATACAAGTTCTCAAAACATTGCAATTGCTCAATTTAGTCATATTATATGTGTATGCAATGTTTATAAGACACAAATTTATTTATTATATTGTTGTGACCGAGTGCTTTTTTCACTATCCCGTATCCGTTGTAGATACCAGGCTCTATCATACTGTCCTATATCCATTATGGATACCGGGCTCTATCATACAAATTGAGCCATAGGCTTTTACCACGGATGTCATAAGCTCTTTTTCATTAGCGATTCCGGTCACAACTGACTTTATATTTCATACATTTTTTGAATGAAGTGCATGATACATATTCAATCATTATGTTCAGTCATTCACATTCGCTTTCACTTTCCAATTCACATTCATCATCAGACTTTTAGTCTGGCATTCAACATATAAGTTGAAAACACATATAGTCGATCACATTCATATTCAAGGAGCACTTCCAATACAGTCCCAAATATTAAATTCCTCGGACAATCAATTGTCTGGAATCAGTACACAACAATCCATATCAACTCAATTTAAAATTAAACAAACAATCAAGGTGAGACGATCTTAGGTTACTCACAATTGCTAACTTTTTGCTTATTGTCTTGAAGTTCCGGCAATATCTGGAAGCGGTCGCTCTACTTGCTTTTCTATATACAATCAAAGACAATTTCATGTTACCACATATTTCATGCAACTAAATATGCATTTTTATAAATGTATCATGTAACATGCATGTTCAATGACATATGCCAGGGTATACTTCTGTAATAAACTGATGCAAAGATCAATTGTACTCCAAATGTGTCAACATTCATACACTCATTAACTATTCTAGTTTTTTTTTCTCAAAACCCACTTTCGGGTCAACCTTGCATGATTGTTATGACAAGGAAGATGGAGTTTTTAGATAACACTTCCTTCTAAATAATTGTTCCCCTGTGCCTTAATGACTCCAGGATTATACAATTTGGTTCATTATTCTATGAGTTATGCTCAAAATACCACAGACTGTTCATGTTCGAAATTTTGGCTAGTTCATGATTGAAGAATTAGTCCACTCTAACTTGTAAAACTCATATCTCTCAGTTACAATATCCAAAACTTAAAAACTTTACATCAATATGAAGCTAAGAGAATAATATAAAACTTTTATGAAGACAACATGATCTGATTCGGCCTCAATCAATACAATTTATTCAAGTAAATCACGACACGATTTCTGTCAAAGGTAGTGTTGCAGCCTATGCCAGAACTCAACTTCAAGTTAAATTTCAAGACCCGTAAGAACAAAATTAAAATTCAATTCCTTCACGAAAATTGTATCCATATGTTCCTAGTTTACTCTAAACCAAAGTCCATCGAATTTGGATATTCATAGATCAAGTTATGTCTAAAACACAGGTGTATGTTTAGTAAAAACACTGCATATAACATACTCTAGGACACTTCATCGACATTTTCATCCTAGTTAACCTCTTTTTCTTAGTCTATCATTGCTAGTTAATGTCCTCATTATTTCCTCTTCATTCATAATTCCATTTTAGCTCAATATTATACGCACACAAATCAAAATCCTTGATTGATCAAAAACACCAAAACATAACATATTCTTATACAATTTCAAGTCCAATTCTCATTCTTTATTTCACTTCTATAATCATCTAAATTCAAGACATCATCATATACCCTTTTCTTAACTGAACACTCACAATTTATCATTCCTCATAACACAAAAAAATAAAATATGATTCCATTTACCTCTTCATTCCCACACATCATCATATTTCAAACTTCCTTTTTTAAATTCAAACATCCCATAACCCATTATCATAAATGATCTTTATCCAACAAATTATGAATACATAATCTCATTATGTACAGCACACCCACATTAAAACACATATATAAGAACTCCTGATCATCAATCTCAATTTATTCATCACAAATGTTTTATTAAACACTAACCCATGAGGATCAACATGTAACTTACTTGATTTAGCTCCAAATTCTTCAAAAACACACCAACCTTAGCTTTCCTCTGTATCTCACGACCATCATCATTCTAGGGTGGATTTGGTTGGGTTTTTAGTGAAAATAAAAGAGAGAGAAAATTAGAGTAGTAAGTGAAATATGAGAGGGTTAGGTTTGACTTGTATGGAAATTGAAGAAGTAAAAACATGAAGAAACAAAAAAGAGAAGAAGATGATGTAGCTTACGAAGAGAGAGGGGAAAAAAAGCAAGATGACAAAACTTAAATGGGCTTTCAATTCAAGAGTCAAAAATTCATGAGTGAGGGATGAGTGACAAGTGGTGATGACACTTGTCACCTTCATATGGTCCCATTTGGACTGATTTTTAAAAACTAGTCCATTTAACTCTAATTTCTAGTCCAATTATCTCTAAATTTCAATGACATAAGTCATTAAATCCAACTGTCATTTATAAAAATTTTCACTACCAATTGACTCTTAATTCTACTACCATAAATTAATTGTCTTGCCACTTGGCATTTTTCCTGATCTAAAAATACCCCAAATTTTAGAAAAGTTCCAAAAATTCTCCAAAAATACTAAATCGATACTTATACACACCAATTCAATTTTCAATAAATAAAAACTACAATTCATACCAAAAATCACTTTTATAAATCCATTATACCCAAAAAATGTTAATGATGCATGCACAATTATTTTAATGAGTGTCAACCTTATTCACGTGTATGAGAATGCCATATAAATATAATGCATAAAATGTACTTCTAAATTTCCAATAAACTCTCTTGAAAAGAATCCTAAGGTCCTAACCCTGATCATGGGGTAATGGGATATTACAATTCTTCCCTCTTTAAGAAATTTCATCTTCAAAATTCTTACCTAATTGAGGAAATAGGTGGGGATATTGCTTTCTTATATGCTCCTCTGTTTCCCAAGTTACTTCCTGACTCGAGTGATTTTTTCACAGGACTTTCACTAAGGAATTGTTCGATTCCTCAACTGTTTTGTTTGATATCTCACTATCTTGACTGGCTCCTCAACATAACTCAGGTTACTAGCAACTTCAACTTCTTGAGCCAGTAATACATGCATTGGATCCGATCTATATCTCCTGAGCATACCCACGTGGAATATATTATATATCTGAGACATTTTAGTTGGTAAGGCCAATTTGTACGCCAATGGTCCTAACCTTTCAAGGATCTCATAAGGGCCAATATGCCTCGGACTTAACTTACCCTCCTTGCCAAATCTCAACACTTCTCACCAAGGTGAGACTCTCAAAAACACCTTGTCACCTACACTGTAATATATATCCCTTCGGTGTTGATCCACGTAGCCCTTCTATCTATCTTAAGCTGCTTTAATTCTACTTCTGATCAATTTTACCTTATCCACCGTATCTTGTATCAGTTCTGGGCATTCTACCATTCTCAAACCTTCCTCATCCCAATATAAAGGCGATCAACTTCTTCTGCCATACAATGGCTCATACGATGCCTTTCCGATACTGCTATTATAGTGGTTATTATATGCAAACTCAGTCAGAGTTGTATATTGATCCTAAGCTCCTTAGAATTCCAATACACATTCTCTAAACATATCCTCAATAGTTTTGATTGTCCTTTCACTTTGTCCATTTATTTGAGGATAAAATGTAGTACTGGAGTTCAACTTCATACCCATAGCCGCCTGTAGACTCTTCTAAAACATCGAAGTAAATCTGGGATTCTTATCTGATACAATGGACACTGGAGTATATGAGCCAACTGGTCTAGTGAGTTATTCTCCCTCACTGGTAAGAAATGGGCCGACTTAGTTAATCGATCCACTATAACCCATATAGCATCATTTTGCCTCAGAGTCTTAGGCAAACCCATAATAAAATCTATAGTGATTCATTCCCATTTCCACTCCAAAATAGGTAATGAACGTAGCTTCCCGACTGGAGCCTGACGCTCAACTTTAATCTGTTGGCGTGTTAAACACTTAGCTACATAGTCAGCTACTTGCTTCTTCATTCCTCATCAGAAATGATGCTTTAGTGTATTATATATCTTGGTGGTACCAGGATGCATAGCATATGCCGCTATATGTGCCTCCTCCAAAATCTCTTTCCTCAATTCATCCACATCATGTACACACAACCTTTGTTTCAACCATAGTATCTCATCTCTCAATTCAAATTTGGAATCAAGATTCATCTTAAGTTTCTCAATCAGTTTCACCATTTCAGGATCTTTACTTTGAACTCGTCTAATTCGATCATGTAACATCGGTCTCAACTTTAGTGTAGCTGTCAATATTTCTTTATGCTTTAGATTCAACCCCACATTCAGAGATCTTAATTGAATCAAGCTCGGTAACCTCAAGAATTGAATTTGAGCTACACTTTTGTTCGACTTCTCGCTCATGCATCTACCACCATATTAGCTTTTCCAGGGTGATACTCAATCGTACAGTCATAATCCTTTAACAACTCGATCCATCTCCTCTGTCTCATGTTCAATTCCTTCTGACTTAACAGATACCTTAAGTTTTTATGATCTATGTAAATTTGGAATGTCTCTCTGTATAAATAATGTCTCTATATCTTTAGAACAAAGATGACTGCTGCAAGTTCTAAATTATGTACCGGATAGGTCATCTCGTGAGACCTTAATTGTCTCGATGCATAGGCTATCACCTTTCCATACTGTGTCAACACACATCTTAATCCTTGATGCGACTCATCACTATATACTACATATCCACCAATTCCTGATGGAATAGTCAACACTAGTGCTGTAGTCAACCGATGCTTCAATTCCTCAAAACTTTTTTGACAATCGCCATTTCATCTGAAAACTACATTCTTCCTCAGAAGCTTAGTAAGAGGGGCTGAGATCAATGAGAACCCCTCGACAAACGTCCGATAATATCTAACTAATCCTAGGAAACTCTAGATTTCTGATACATTCTTCAGAGCCTCCCATTTCATTACTGCCTTTATCTTCTTTGGATCCACTTCAACACCTTATCCATTTACTATGTGACCCAGAAACACTACTTGATTCAACCAAAATTCACATTTACTAAATTTAGCATACAACTGTTTTTCTCTCATAATCTGTAAGATCCCTCTCAGATGTTCATCATGTTCTTCTCTACTCTTTGAATACACCAAAATGTCATCGATAAACACTATCATAAAGCGATCTAGGTAGGGCTGAAATACATTATTCATCAATGCTATGAATGCATCTGGGGAATTAGTTAACCCAAACGGCATTACTAAGAACTCGAAATGCCTATACCTGCTCCTGAAAGCACTATTTGGTACATCAGCCTCTGTTATCTTTAGATGATAATACCCAAACCTCAAATCCAATTTAGTGAACACTTGAGCTCCCTGCAGCTGAACAAATAAGTCAATAATTCTAGGCAACGGGTACTTGTTCTTTACTATAACCCGATTCGGTTGCCTATAGCCAAATACACAGTCTCAAGGTGCCATCTTTCTTCTTCACAAATAGGACTAGAGCTCCCCATGGTGAATGGGTCTAATGAGTCCCTTTTCAAGCAATTCCTGCAATTGAATCTTCAACTCCTTGAGTTTCATAAGTTCCATCCTATATGAGGGAATAGATATAGGAGCACTACCTAGAACTAGATCAATTGTGAACTCTATTTCCTGATATAGAGGTAAGCCAGGTAACTCTGCAGGAAAAACATCCAGGAATTCCTTAACCATAGGAATGTCTTAGATATTCTACTTAGCTCTAATATCAATAATATGGGCTAGATAAGTCTCACATCCCCTTTGCCCTAACCTCAAAGCACTTATGAATGAGATTAGTTTGGCTGACACTGCTTGGCTAATACCTCTAAACACTACTCTCTATTGATTAGGAGATTCTAAAATTACCTCCTTAGTATAGCAATTCATGATAGCCCAATGAGCAGTGAGCCAATCCATGCCTAGAATAATATCTATCTCCTTTAACTGTAACACAATCAAGTCTACTTCTAACTCTTCCTGATCAATTCGAATCAAACACCTCTTGCAGACGTCTCCTATCACGATGGTACTACCTATTGGTGTACTCACCTCTAATCCACATCTCAATAATTCTCTATCACAATGCAATTTAGATGCCAGATAAGGTGCGATAAAAGAATGTGTAGATCTATGATCTAACAATGTAAAAGCCTCAAAATCAAAGATAAGCAGTGCACCTGCAACGACATCAGAAGCATCTTGAGCCTCCTGTCTAGTCATGATATTGACTTGGGCCTGAGATCGTGGTCGATTGCTCTGTACCTCAGTCCTGACGGAAGGATTCCAAGAACTCATTTTTCCCCTACCACGGCCTCTCTGTCTAAACCCACTGGCTCGGCTCTGCTGAAATGTAGTTTCTGTCGTCACACTTCCTCTCCTACCAAACTGTGCTTTAAATACAACTGAATAGTACCTAGCCTGATGATCAAATGAGCCGCATAGAAGGCAGGCTCCTGTCAACTTCCAGAATTTACTATTGTGCTTCTTCCCATAATGCTCACAAGTCAGTAACTGACCTTGTAACACCCCATTACCCTAGGGTACGCATCGGGACGCCCGTAGGTCATTCCGACACATATCCTAAGATAAGGGAG
>JANZXR010000009.1:5895516-5907246 GCA_027575705.1 Erythroxylum echinodendron
ATGTCACTATACATTTATACTCTCCTAAACATGGCAATTTACCAATATACCCTTCCTATTGGTGAGGGGATGTTACAGACCTGATACTGCATCTCTACTATTGCCACATTGAATAAAACTATCCCTATGTCTGAACCTCGACTGTCTTGATCAAGTCGGTGGTCTAAAAGCTTGGGTCTAACGCTTATTGAACCTTCTGCTAGAACCGTCCTGAAATTTATTGGGCCTCTTCTGTCTAGACTCTGATCTCTGCTCAAACTGACTGTCCCTTAACAATTGCTCAATTCGGATCGAGGCTACTCTAAGCTCAGTGAAACTACTCAAGTTAGTAAGAGCTAGCCTTGTTCGAATCTCCATGTTCAACCCATCTTCAAATCTCCTGCACTTATCTTCCTCAGTAGAAATCAAGACAGTAGCATATCTCATCAACTCGTTGAATTTAATCTCATATTTTTCCACAAACGTCCTACCCTACTTCAGATCCAAAAATTCCTTCATTTTTCTGTCTAAGTAGATCTTGGGCATATAATTTTCCTCAAAGACCCTCAAGAAGTCTTCCCATCTCAAACTATAAGGCCTGATGGTACTGTCTGGAGCAGTTTTCCACTATTGGTAAGCTGGGCCTTGCAATAGAGAAACAACATAGTCGAACCTCTCATCCAACTCATAGTCCATCTGGTCAAAGAGTCTTTCTGTTCTCTTTAGCCATCCCTCGGCCTCTACAGGGTCTATACTTCTATAGAAGTCCACAACCCCATGCTTTTGCAGTTTATCGTACCACCTTTTCCTTTTCTCAAGAATTCTTGGAGGCATTCCCTTAGGTCGAGACATAGATGACTCTCTACTGGCTCTTTCTAATCTAGGTCAGCTAATTGTTCCATTTGATCACCTATGATGGATGACCTACAATAAACAATAACTTCAATTATCATCCGAAATTCTCATAATATGTCATGCCTAACATTTCTACATATCCCTATAGATGCCAACCATGCTCTGATACCACCAATTGTAACACCCCACTCCCATCTGAAATATGCACATGCACCCTTTAGACATACGTGCAGATGCCTGATAGAAATGGTGTGTTAACCAATTCACCTTCTCTTTATCACATGGCATCGTAAGTAAAACTATAAATAACACATTATCTAAAAACCAAAATTTTCCTCATTTCATTTCTCAAACTATAATATACACTGTATAATTAACCATCATCCATATTTTACAATGTCAACCTATAGTGTTTGCAACTCAGTCTACATACTCTGCTACATACATAAGGAGCTAAACAAAAATTTAAAACAAACTATTCTTTCAGTCCCAGCTGACCGACGTTTAAGCCATGTTCTTTTATCCAAAAGTTATACCAAAAACCCTTCTAAGCAGTCTTAGGAGTTAAGTCATCGTTCTCTCGAACTTGAAAATGTTGACATTGCAATTTGGTTGAGTTTTGTGAACTCAGTTAAGTAACCATCCTCAATGGTTCACTCTTGTCATGTAACACACAATTTAAGTCATCAAAATTTACATCATCTCAATTTTCATAATGTAATAACACAAAACACTTTGTACATGATTGTCCCATTTAAAAAATCCACACATTTCATCATTTCATTAAAATCATGCAAGACATATTCATCACACGTTTCATATAATACAAGTTCTCAAAACATTGCAATTGCTCAATTTAGTCATATCATATGTGTATGCAATGTTTATGAGACTCAAATGTATTTATTACATTTTTGTGACTGAGTGCTTTTTTCACTATCTTGTATCCATTGTAGATACTGGGCTCTATCATACTTTCTGATATCCATTGTGGATACCGGGCTCTATTATACAAATTAAGCCATAGGGCTTTACCATGGATGTCATAAGCTCTTTTTCATTAGCGATTCCGATCACAACTGACTTTATATTACATATATTTTTTAAATGAAGTACATGACACATATTCAATCTTTATGTTCAGTCATTCACATTCGTTTTCACTTTCCAATTAGCATTCATCATCGGACTTTTAGTCTAGCATTCAACATATAAGTTAAGAACATATGTAGTCAATTACATTCACTTCTAATACAGTCCCGAATATTAAATTCCTCGGAAAATCAATTGTCCGGAATCAGTACACAACATCACATATTAACTCAATTCAAAATTAAACAAACAATTAAGGTGAGACCATCTTAGGTTACTCACAATTGCTCCTTTTTTACTTATTGCCTTGAAGTTCCGGTAATATTTGGAAGCGGTCACTCTACTTGCTCTTCTATATACAGTCAAAGACAATCTCATGTTACCACATATTTCATGTAACTGAATATGCATTTTTATAAATGTATCATGTAACATGCATGCTCAATGACATATGCTCGGGTATACTTCTGTAATTAACCAATGCAAAGATCAGTTGTACTCCAAATGTGTCAACATTCATACACTCATTAACTATTCTTGTTTTTTTTCCTCAAAACCCACTTTCGGGTCAACCTTACATGATTATTATGACAAGGAAGATGGAGTTTTTAGACAACACTTCCTTCTAAAAAATTGTTCCCACATGCCTTAAGTTTCTAATGACTCTAGGATCATACAATTTGGTTCATTATTCTATGAGTTATGCTCAAAATACCACAGACTATGAATGTTCGAAATTTTGGCTAGTGCATGATTGAAGAATTAGTGCACTCCAACTTGTAAAACTCATATCTCTCAGTTACGATATCCAAAACTTACAAACTTTATATCAATAGAAATCTAAGAGAATAATATAAAACTTTTATGAATGCAACATGGTCTGATTCGGCCTCAATCAATACTGTTTATTCGAGCAAATCATGACAGGATTAATGTCAAAGGTAGTGCTGCAGCTATGCTAGAACTCAACTTCAAGCTAAATTTCAAGACCCGTAAGGACAAAATTAAAATTCAATTCCTTCATGAAAATTGTATCCATATGTTTCTAGTTTATGGTAAATCAAAATCCATCCAATTTGGATATTCAAAGATCAGGTTATGGCCAAAACACAAATGTATGTTTAATAAAAACACTGCATATAAGATACTCTAAGACACTTCATCGACATTTCATCCTAGTTAACCTCTTTTGCTTCGTCTATCATTGCTAGTTCATGTCATCATTATTTCCTCTTCATTCATAATTCCATTTCAGCTCAATATTATACAAAGACAAATCAAAATCCATGATTGATCAAAAATACCAAAACATAACATATTCTTATACAATTTCAACTCCAATTCTCATTCTTTATTTCACTTGTATAAGTCATTTAAATTCAAGACATCATCATATACCCTTTTCTTAACTTAACACTCACAATTTATCATTCCTCATAACACAAAAAAATAAAATATGATTCCATTTACCTCTTCATTCCCACAAATCATCATATTTCAAACTTCCTTTTTCAAATTCAAACATCCCATAACTCATTACATAAATGATTCATTTATCCAACAAATTATGAATACATAATCTCATTATTTACACCCACACCCACATTAAAATACATATATAAGAACTCATGATCATCAATCTCAATTTATTCATCATAACTGCTTTATTAAACACTAACCTATGAAGATCAATATATAACTTACTTGATTTAGCTTCAAATTCTTCAAAAGCACACCAACTCTAGCTTTCCCATATATCTCATGACCATCATCATTCTATGGTGGATTTGGTTGTGTTTTTAGTGAAAATGAAAGAGAGAGCAAGTTAAGAGTACTAAGTGAAAGATGAGAGGGTTAGGTTTGATTTGTATGGAAATTGAAGAAGCAAAAACATGAAGAAATAAAAAGGAGAAGAAGATGATGTAGCTTCCGAAGAGAGAGGGATAGAAAAAGCAAGATGACAAAACTTAAATGGGTCTTTCAATTCAAGAGTCAAAAATTCACGAGTGAGGGATGAGTGACAAGTGGTGATGACACTTGTCACCTTCATATGGTCCCATTTGGACCTTTTTTTAAAAACTAGTCCATTTAACTCCAATTTCTAGTCCAATTGTCTCCAAATTTCAATGACATAGGTCATTAAATCCAACTGTCATTTATAAAAATTTCCACTACCAATTGAATCTTAATTCTACTACCATAAATTAATTGTTCTGTCACTTGGCATTTTTCCTAGTCTAAAAATACCCCAAATTTCAGAAAATTTCCAAAAATTCTCCAACATTGTAAATCGATTCTTATACACACCAATTTAATTTTCAATAAATAAAAACTAAAATTCATACCAAAAATCACTTTTATAAATCAATTATACCCATAAAATTTCAATGATGCATGTATAATTATTTTAATGAGTGTCGACCTTATTCATGTGTATGAGAATGACATAGATGCATAAAATATACTTCTAAATTCCCAATAAACTCTTGAGAAAAGAATTTTAGGGTCCTAACTCTGATCATGGGGTAATGGGATATTACAAATTAAGTCAGAGTCCCTTCTAGAGATGTTTAGCTCTATGTCTTAGGTTTCATATGAAACTAAAGTCACATTATTTAAAAGTCTTTAGGCTGAGTTATGACTTAAACAATGTGATTGACTCAAATAAACCCTAGACAGAATTCCACTACAGGATACTCTCTTGTCATATACAACCAAGTTCATGCAAAGTAACACCAAAATAACACCAAAGAAACATCCCAATAACTATTCCGCATCCAAATGAATCTTTGTATCCATTCAATCATACACAAATACAGAAATCAACTAAGTGAAGTCCCAAACCTCAAAATTGACAAAGTAGATCTTCTATTTCCTTTCCTTCCCTTCCTTTTTGGCTTTGTTTGACTCACCAATCAGAAACATCACAAATTCACATATCAATCCCACTTCCAACCATATAATTTCAGTTCTTCATAAGCAAAGTGAGAAGAGATACGGAGGAAGGGAAAACCACTAACTTTTACCTTGATTTCCTCCTAAAGTTAGTTTGATTCCTTACATGAAAAATGATGGGATGAAGAAGGTGAAATGGAGAGGAGAAAAATATGAAGTTAGAACCCTCAAAGTGTCGTCCATCTCCCATTAGAACTCTCAAAGTTTCGTCCATCTCCCATCTCCATATGCCTCTTTATGAACTTTCAAGACTTACACATATGCTTAATTCTAATCGGACACACATGTTTTATTATTATTGGTCACACATGCCTTAATCCGATTGGTCTATGTGTTAACTTTGAAAAATTGCATATTGGTCCTTCTTCTTACTTTACTTCCCACATTAACCTATAATCTTATCAATTAATTTCACTACCCAATGTATTAATTTTCTAATGGAATAAGTTTCATACAATTTGGTTAATTATTTCGAGAGCTATACTCAAAACACTATAGGCTATTCAAAAATAGGGACAACAACCATAACTCAATTTCAATCCAGAATTCAAGAATCTTAGAGGCAGAATGAAATTTCAGTTCTTTCATAAACATTTTATATCTATGTCTCTAGTTTAATCTCCAATTTGAATTATCCAATTTGGAGTTATATAAGCCAAGATATGGCTAAATTACCAAAGTCTATTCAGTGGAACCCATCCATCCGGTAAGGTACACATCCCAAATCAACTAATTTCGGTCTTATCATACAAGAGGAACATAAGAACACATCAAATTTAACCAAAAACATCCCATTTTCTTATAGAATACTTCTTTTATCAATTCTACTCACATCACGCTTATAAATCCAGGCACACATATCAAAAATTCCTATCCATATGTCATGCCTAAGTATTTATATCCATGTCAAAATGAACAAATTACCCATTTACCCATGTCTTTTACATTAAGCACCATTATGTCTCTTACTATACTTAGATGCACTTAGTTCATTCATTATGTCCACTTCTTAATACACCCTAGATATGCTATAATACTTCTAGGGTATATGTTGGGGTCTTATAAACATCATCATCTAAACTTGTCTCAAATAAATAATTAGAATATGTTACAACCTGAACAAAACAAACCACCACAAGAGAAAAAAGGTGATCCTAGAATATACAATGGCTTAATTAGCAACCCTTCACACTCAATTTATGAACAAGACCAAAACTAGTATTTATAATAAGTGGGACAAATTTGACTCTTGGAGATACAAATCACTCAAATAAAGAATATGATTTTTGAATAGAAATAAGGAAATTTTCGAAGTAATTATAAGGTGAATAAAAAAAGAGATGATAATAAGCTTAATCAAGCAATTAGTCTAAGAGGTAATAAAGAAATAGAGACACTTGTGAGAGTTGAAAATTTTGAATTGAATAAAGAACAGACATCTTCTAAGAAAAGCATATCGTAGAGAATGTTAATGATAAGAAATTAGATCAAGAAAAAGCTCCTTAAAAACCATCTCTTAGAGTTCGTTGACTCAACATCTAAGTTGGATTAATAATTTGTCAAATTTCTTAATATATTTAAGCAAATTTACATTAATAATCCATTTGCATATCTTCTTAAGAAAATGCTAAGTTATTTTTGAATATATTCTTTAAAATAAGAGGAAGCTTTAGAACTATGGAATAGATACACATTTTAGTGTAGTGTAATATTATAAAGTTACCTTAGAAGCTCAAAGATTTAAGGAGTCTTACCATTTTATGTTCAATTAGGAATCTCATGTTCAATAAGGCATTATGCAATTTTGGTGCATGTATAAATTTAATGGTTATATCTATCTTTAAAAAGTTGGATTTAAGTGAAGTAAGGCCCAGATAGTGACACTACAGTTGGTTGATGGCTTTATTGAACATCCTAGAGCAGTACTTAAATATGTTCTCATTAAAGTGCACCATTTTATCATTTATGTAGATTTTATAGTTCTTTATAATAATAGAGATAGAGAGGTGCTTATTATACTTTAAAGACCATTCCTAGTGATTAGGAGCTCTCTTGTTTAGAATGGTGAACTATGTTTTTCCTAGTGTAAGAAGAAGAGGTATTTTTAATGTCTTTAAGTCTGTAAAATACCTAGAAGTGAGTGATAGTTGCTTTTAGATTGATGAGATAGAATATAATGCCTAACAATATAGGTTGATCAAACCTTTTAGGGAATAACTTGTTACAAGATGATTCTTTTTCATAGAGTATAAAGAGGTTATAAAGTACTTATTATGGTGGAATATTCTGAGCCAAATAAAATAAAATACTTTGAAGCCCTAAGAAAAGACATTTCTTGTCCCATTCCATCAACTAAAACACTTCTAAGTTATAAACTAAAATCATTACTAATAAATCTCTACTATGCATATCTTAGTGAGTCATCAACTTTACTGGTAATTATGTTTTCACTACTCTCTATTGAAGAAAAAGATAAGTTATTAAGGATGATAAGGAAATGTAAGACTACATTTAGGTGGCCTTTTCCAAATATCAATGGAATTTAAGACTACATTTAGGTGGCCTTTTCCAAATATTAATGGAATTAGGCAATTTTATATGCATGAATCTCATTCACATTCTATTAAAAAGATAATTGCAAACCATTAATTGAAGCAAAACAAAGACTTAATTTAACCACAAAAGTTGTGGTTAGGAAAAAGGTTTTTAAATAACTAGACATAAAGGTAAATTGCTTAATCTCAAATAGAAAATATGTAAGTTTAGTGTAAGTACAACTTAAAAAGAGAAGAATGATGGTAGTAAAGAATGAGAATAATAAATTGATTCCTTTAACAACCATTTCCAAATGAAGAATCTTCATTGGTTATAATAAGCTAAATAAAGACATTTAAAAATATTACTTTCATTTCCCTTTTATCAATCAAATGTTAGATTGATTAACAGGCAAAAGTGCTAATGTTTCCTTAATGGTTATTCCAAATATAACCAAATAGAGATAACAATAGAGTAAGAGAAGAACATATTTACATGTCTCTAAGTACTAATGCTTCCTCAATGGCTATTCCATATACAAACAAATAGTGATAACAGTAGAGGACTAGAAGAACGCATTTACATGTCCCTATATCATTTTTTTTTAAGAATTCCATTTAGACTTTGTAACAAGCCATGCACTTTTTTAAAGATGTATGATGGTTGTCTCTTAAAATATGGTGGAGTAGAAATTTAAGGCATTCATAGATGAATTATTAAAGCATATGCATTCAGATATATATATATATATATATATATATATTAGTGAGTTATTGAAGCATATGCATTCAAATATATATATATATTTATGTCTACTCTCACCAAAAGTGGGTACTCATATTTTGTTTCACTCATATATGATCATTTTAGATATGAGTATATATATTTAATAAAATAGAAGTTCGAATCATTTGAAAGTTTCAAATAATTTAGACTTGAGGTTAGTAAATAAACTAGTAAAAGTATTAAGGAATTTAGATATGACTGAGGTGATGAATACTTATATCATGAGTTTCTTAGTCAATTAAAATATAATGAGATTCCCACATAATGCATGTCAACTATAATTGGAGTATTTGTTCAAAGAAACCGTACTTTATTATATATGTTACATTATATAATGAGTCATGCAGCATTTCCTATTTCCTTTTGAGGATAGGCCTTTAAAATTATTGCTTACCTTCTAAATGGAGTTCCATGCTTTATATGAGATATGGACTAGTAGTAGACCAAAGTTTATGTACGTAAATATTTGGAGATATGATGTTTATATGAAACATAAAATATTTGATAAGCTTCAAGCTAAATAAGATAAATGAAAATTTGTGGGGTATCTAAAAAAGAGTATCAAATATCAATTTTACTATCCTATTAAGAAAAATGTATTTTTTTAAAACATGCCATAATTTTAGAAAGAGAATTAATTATCAAAGAAAGATATGGGCTAAAGTAGAAGTTAAAGAACTACAAATGCACATCTAAATGTAACAGAAAAGACAAGTTAATACATATGATGTATAACTAAGAGCCCAGGAGATGTATACTCCACAATAAACTAGTGGATATATTGTTGCCCAACTAAATTTGATATATATATTAGAAAGGGGGAAAAACAACACATTGCTTATTAAAGATGACCCTAATAGTTTTAAGAAAGCAATGTATGACACTGACTCTTTAAAGTAGTATAAAGTCATAAGACCTAAACTAGAATTTATGAGCACTAACCAGGTATCTAATTTTTTGAATGCACTTAATGTTATTACACCTATTAGTTAAAAGTGGATTTTCCAAGAGAAAAATTGATGTGAACATTAATTTACAAATGTACAAAGCAACGAAAGTGTCCAAAGGTTAGCAATTCTAATCTATAAGGATCTTATTGGCTATTTACGTATACCATAATTATGAAATCTAGAAAATAGATTTCAAGCCAACATTTCTTACTGAGAATTTACTTAAGGATGTGTATATGACACAACCATAAGATTTTGAAAGCAAAAGATTTCCTAATCAAGTATATGAGTTACAAAAGTCCATTATGGACTAAATTAATTATGACAAAGTTAGAACATACATTTTGTTAAGACAATCAAAGAGTTTAATTTTATTAAAAATTTGGATGAACCTTATGTCCATAAGAAGCTTAATAAAAGTGCAGTCATCTTCCTAATTTTATGCGTGGATGACATATTACTAATTGGAATAAACAGATATATGCTTCAATTTATGAAGATTTGGTCCTTGAAAAACTTCTTCATGAAGGATATGAAAGAAGCAGCCTATATCTTAGTACAAAGTTCTATACAGATAGGTCAAAAGGGTTTCTTGGTTTATCTTAGCCCATGTATATAGATTAATAAGTAGGTTAGTGAAAGTGCAATCTTCTTCACAGTATTATATATAGGTGACATATTGCTAATTGGAAACAACATAAATGCTTCAATTTATAAATATTTAGTTTTCTAAAAACTTCTCTATGAAGGACATGAGAGAACTAGCCTATATTTTGGGTACAAAGATCTATTGAGATAGGTTTATCCTACTCCACATACATAGATAAAGTGTTAAAGGGGTTTAACATGAAAAATTATAAGAAGAGATTCTTACGTATATCATATGAGAGTTCTCTTGATGAGTATAATTCTAAAGACATAAAAACAGAAATATAATATGGATTATATTTCATATTCTTTAACAGTTAGGTCAATCATATATCTTATGCTATTTTTGAGACTAAATTTTTCACATACTTTGAGCATAACAAGAAAAATTTAAGTTAATATTGGTGATGGTAATTGGATGGCTTAGAAAAATATTTTAAATTACTTGAGAAGAAATAAATGTTTTCTTGTTCTTTAGAGGAGTTGAACTAAGAGTTCAAGCATATTCGATGCAAGTTTAAATATGATCATGATATCATATCATAGTCAGGATACATCTTTACTATAAATAGTGGTGTTGTAAGTTAGAAGAATTCCAAAAACTAACCATTGTTGAATCCACAACTGAGGTAGAGTATATTTGAGATTCCTATGAGGCAAATAAACTATTTAGATTCAGATGTCCATCACTGAACTTAGACTGGTTCTTAGCATTGTTGAATTAATAGTGTTGTATTATGACAACAATGGTGCTATATATAGGTAAAAAAAAACTAAGGCTCATTAACAGTCCAAGCATGTACTTAGAAAGTTCACTTGATAAGGCAGATAGTAGAGGGGAAAGATATTACATTGGATCGAGTATCCACTAAAGAAAATCTTATATATTCTCTCACTAGGTCATAGTATCAAAAGAGACATGATCAACATATGAGTGGAGATTTTTAGTTTATATCTAAAATCAATTGATTGGTTAAAATTAATATATAATACTATTAATTTATTCCAATAAATAAATTATTTTTCTTTATATGTTTTGTTAACTATATTTAATGCGTAATACCAAAGATAAAATCTTTAGGATAATTGTTGTGAAATTGAAATTATAACAAGATTATAATTATAAGATTTGAATTATATTCAAGTATTATTTGAAAAATGTTCCTAGTTATAGTTTCATCAAGATGAGATATTAATAGAACGATATAACTACCACATATTATACTTCTTTCTTAACTCGTAAATTAAAGTATAAAGATACTTAACAAATGCATGTGTTCTTATTAAAGAATAAATTATTGAACTCACTCGATTATAAGGATCTTAAATGGATTATTACTATATATATGTATGTGGATTTTTTCATATTGATGATTGTATAATTGATTATTAGGTTTTAGATTACAAAAGTATCTCATATGAGAATTACTATATTCCAATACTACTTATGACCTATTCTATTGGTGGTAGCTTAATCAATAGTATTTGAATATAATATAAACTATGTTAAGATAGTTAAGTAAGCCAATAAAGGATTCGTCAGTCAAAAGTCATTAAAGAAAATGTTCTATTATCCTTGATTAATAATAATTTAAGGAATTCTTTTACCAAAGTCAATTGATATGAGAAATGGTTGTTTTAAAATATTAATTACGAAAAATTAATAATTAACAAGGATAAAAACGATTAAATAAAAATTAAATATAATATATATTAATTTTATACTATGTCCTATTGAAATATCATATGACAAAAGGATTGAATAATACATTATAACTATGCATAACATATTAATTTCAATCACATTGAGATTCCTAATATTTAAGTAGTAGTTGTTGTAACATCCCGTTTCTAGATAACGGGTTGAATTATAAAAAACGGGTACACGAGAGATTAATCGGAGAAATTAGGAAAACACATCTCATGCTCA
>JANZXR010000009.1:5917728-5932842 GCA_027575705.1 Erythroxylum echinodendron
ATAATTATTATTAGTAATAAAAATATTTATTTTATTTTAAAATTTAAAATTAAAAAATCACAATAAAAGTTTAACTAGTAATTAATTATAAAAGCTTTGGAAAAAAAGAGGGGGAAGATTTTTTTAAAACAATTTGAAAATTTTACAAAAAGTCACTATATTTTTCAAAATTTTATTTACACCCGACACTAAAGACATCAGTATCGTTCCGTTTTCTGCCCGGCACAGTACCGGCCAATACAGAACGGTACCCATAACATTGATGCAAGTAGCAAAATAAATATCTTTTTATTTGATTTTTTAAAAATTACGATCACTTTGACTTTTATAAGATAATTCATACAAAAACATAAAAAGTATAGACATAAATCATAATTTATTAAAAAACTTGATCCTTTTCGTGAAGTTTTCTTTAATATTCCTAAAATTGGTTCATTATAACTACTACAGTTGTACATGTATCCAGCTTTTAATAATATTTACATGAGTTAATTGATAAAACTCTAATATAGAGAGGGGTGAGAAATAAGTTTTATCTCCTTTACAACCCCAACCTATTTATAATAATAATAAGATTTGAATTTTTTAGCAATTTAATTAAAATAAACTTATAATATCAATTAAACTTTAATTGAAACTTCAATTAGTTCTAATTAAATACCAAACTAAATAAGATTTAATATCTCATATTAATTTTTATTTATTAAATATATTATAATTAACCTTTAAAGTTTCTTATACTTTACTATTAAATCCAACTTGATTAAACTTATCTTTCTCCCATTAAAAATTCTCTTTGTGTGACTTATTATGTTCCTAAATATGTTGACAATAAATAAAAATTACAACTCTAAATTATATTCAAGATTAAATAAAATAAGCTCTTTTAATTTATTTTAATTCTATAATTAAATATTTATATCTATATATCAAGATTATCGTCTAACAATGCATTATGACAATCAAAATATTAAGAATGTCAAAATATTTTTGACTAACCTTTCTGTGCATATTTTTTTTCATATAATTTGATCATTTCATCATATTATGTTCTGATTCAAAAAATATAGACTATGGAATTAATGTCTACTTTATTTGAGTCCAATCATGTTAGTTATCCACCGTTAATAATGATTCTATTAATAAAATTTGAAAATTATTTTTCAAAGTGTCATTCCATCTTGACCAAGAATTTTGTGAATCAATAATAACTGATACATTCTACGTTATTACTTTAAGTTCATAAATCCTATATTAATTACGCAATTATATTCATATAGTTCATATTATTTCCAATGACTATTGATTGAGCTATTCTTGACAAGGATAAGTCTTAAGTGGTATTAAAACATAACAATACCTATATTAGATACTTTAAAGATCTTATGTTAAAGGTCACCTATACAATTATCTCAATGAGAGCTTTCTCATAATACAAGTATGTTCCAAATATGATTCTTATATCATAACTTATGCTCTAATAAATACTCATATATTTGTTTAAGTATCTTCATACTTTAGTCTACGAGATCAAATACTTTCTTGATAAGGAAGAAATATAATGTGTACTAGTCTTTTTACACTTTATTACTATCCAATTTTAATAAAACAATTACTAAGGATATTTAGGGATAATATATAAATGCAATATGAATCTTACAAGTATAATCTCATCATAACTTTATTTGCAATGTACATTTATTTCATAAACTTTATCTTTTATATCAATTAATGACATGAATATGTATAAGATAAAGAAAGCATTTAAATAATTATATCATAAAAAAACTATAATTAATTAATTGATTGTAAGGTATAATCCAAAAATATCATATCTTTACTAAGTCAATTGATTAAGTATCTTATATCATATCTGATGATGATTCTACTATTAGGATAGTGACTTCATGAGAGAATTTTATAAGATTTTCTACAGTGAACACTTACTTAAATGTTACAACTTTCATTTTAATTATTATCATAATTAAAAGAAACTGCCAAAATGCATACTTGAATATTTTGTGAGAACTTAGCTCCTTTTTACATTGCGAATAAATAATGATTATGGCTTGATTAGTAATTAATGCTACATTGTAACCTTTCTAATCTCAAAAAGATATTGTTTAAGTGAAATATACCTTAACTACGACTTACATATAAAGTTAATATCCTTATAACTTTGAACTTATAACTTTGAACTTAAAAATATCTAACTTGTGATATAATAATATATATCATAATACTTCAAAAGTATTCATTACAATAGAAGGAGCTTTTGGGGACGAATATTTTCGTCGTTAAAAGTCAAAAATAAATCGCCAAAACTTTTTAATGATGAGAAAAATTCATCGCAATAATTGTCGCAAAATCCCAATAGCAAAATATTATCAGTGATGTTTTTACAGAATCGTCACAAATTATATTTAACTCTGATCTCAGATACACCGCCAAGAGAGATAGGCAAGGATAAAACAAATCGTCGCTAAAGATATTTTGGGATGCTTTCTTTTCTTGGCTAAAAGTTATTAGCTACATTATTATAGATGTAGATAATAATGTTTTATGACCATTGATATTTCGTAGAAAAATATATTTAGTGTCGGATTTTAGAACATAGATAAAATTTATTGGCGATGGTTTATGAAACATAGCTAAAAAGATTTGACTAAAATTCTAAAATCATCACCAAATCTTTTTAGCAACATTTTTATTTAATTTTTAAAACTTTTTATTTAATTTTAATAATTTTTAAAAAATTATTAGCGACATTTTGTGGAACGTAGCTAAAAAGTTTTGGTAATGAATTTTTATTTTTTTACTAAACATTCCGATTAAAAAACTTTTCATTTAATTTAAATTAATGTTAAGATTTTTAGTCCATCTTATTGTTTGTGATATATAGATTTTATTTATAATTAATTAAAAAATAAAAATAAAATAATTAAAAATTAGAAACATTTTATATTAAAAATAAAATGCCATAAAATGTTAATTACAAATGTTAAAAAAACTTGTGTATCGTCACTATTACTTACATAATTTGAGCCAAGTATTTGTTTGACCATTTTTTCAAGCTTGACTAACTTTCGTTCAGTACCATCTAACTTTTGTTCATTATATTCTAATTTTTGTTTATTACATTGTAACTGAGCCTTAAACGACCGGTTCTCCTCTTGAAGTGTCATTACATATAGTGGTCGTGATGAGGATGAACCAATTGGCTTAGGCTCATATCTAAGACCTTTGATGTACCCTAATCTTGTACCAAGGATGTTATTACAAATCTCATCTACATTTGGCTCATTTATTTCAAATAATGATTTTTACAAAAACTCCTGCATCTTATTCTAAAATTTGAACAAAGAATCAATATTTAATTCAAATATTATTAGTAAGTACTATATAAGTAAATAACTTAAAAATTAAACAAATTTTTATACTTACATAATTATTATGCGCTTCTTTAGTCGTCCAATCTTCACCTTCCTTGTAGTGTGTCAATTTGTAGAGTGTGATCTTATCACACTATTTTCCATGTAGTTCCTTTGGACTTTGTTTTATGAAAAAAAGAATTGAAACACAATAGATAATATTGTATTTACTAACATAATTATAACTTTTAAACAAAAAACTTACAAATTCGTTTCATACGACAACAAATGATTTGGAGCCTTAGTTGTGAGGAGTTTTCATTTTTCCTCTATTAACCTTGGCTTTCTCACACTTTTCCTAAATAAAGAAAAGAAATACTCATTAAATTGTGTAACAAAATTAATTGAAGCAAATGTGAATAGAAAGAAGACAAACCTTTACGTTGGTAGAGGCCCAATAATCACACATTTGGCTCCAATTTTCTGGAGTCACCCATTTGGGAACATATCTCCTTACCTCCTCATCCAAAGGAAAAGATTTGTAGTATTTATGTAGTTGATAACAATGATCCTTGGGCTTTTGTTTTAACGGTGAACTCACACTAATTGAAACTTCAGGGTTCTCGATATCAACAATATTAAGCTTAATCTGTGAACAACAAGCAAAAGTGAAATTAGTCTTTGAATAATTTAAAAAATTGCATATAATTAAATAAATTGAAAAATAACTGAAACTTTGTCTAGAGCATTCTATAGTAAGTTATCTTCCTTTAACTGCTTGGGATGTTGAAGGTAAGGCAATTCAGTCCTAACAGTGACCCCTAACTCACTGGACAATTTTGATGGTTGGATCTTGTCAACAGGACAACCTTGTGAGGTGTTCATATGCATTGACAATTTGTTGTTCATTGTAGCATTAGTGTGTTGCAACTCAGAAACTTTAGTGATACCTTTACTTCTTTTTTCTAATGCCGACATTGGAACCTAAAAAAATAATGATAAGAAAAAATACATTAAACATCTAAATATATATTTGAGGATAAGTATAATTATATGTGGTAAAGATTAACAGACCTGAAGATCCCTCAGTACTAGTTGAGGTAGATAACGGTTGTTGCTGACTAGCTTTATTGGTGGATGAAGTCGGTTGTTGTTTTTGGATAGGTTTGGTTGGATTTGGTTATTGTAGGGGAGGAATATCTTCGTTAGTTGATACCTTCTTTCCCTTCTTTCGTCCAGGTGCCATTATATTGAATATCTATAATGATATTATTAAATGATTTCTCAATGATTTTCTAATATAAAATAAAACTAATTAGAATAAAAATATAAAGAACTTGTCAATTTTTTCCTTAAATCATTTCAGAGCATTTGACAAAACATGAACAAATTTTAATCAAAGATGATTAGATCTTTGGCCCTACATTTTGAATCACATTAGAAACATTCATTATGTGTTTCGTTCATTATTTTTCATGATTTGTTAAAAGAAACAATGTGTAAGTTAAAAACTTTACAAGTCTTGACTTTTCTTTGTCTATAAATAACATCTCTAACAAATATAAAGAATATTTAAATCATATTTCAAAAATTAGCATTAATATGGTTGTAGTTTTTTTCAATAAGGAATTTGTACATGTACTGGTACTATTTTTACCAACTCTTTACAAATTTTATTACATGCTTATAAAATGAAAGTTAATAAGAAAGTAAGCATTAAGTTATTTATTAATGTGCATTTCATACAAGGGAGGCATTTATGCTTCAACCAACATAGTAATAAGAAGTGTTTAAACAAACATAGTAATAAGAAGAGTTTCAATGATCTTAACTTATGAACAAAGTTGTACATACTTCATATCTTTTGAAAGATAAATGAATTAAGCATAATAAAATACATTGCTTTTACAAATAATTATAATGAAATACATTGCTTTTATAAAGTGAAGCACAATGAAATATATTGCTTTGAAATAATTTCTAGGAAAAAGAATTAATCAGAGACTCCCCTCTTATATATTCGTAAGCACTTAATTTTATAATTGGATATTAATACTATAAAACCTCCCTTTACTTATAAATGGTTCTCACTGGCCGATGAAGAACAATTATTAGGCTGTAGAATTGCTAATCATAAGATAATTATCCGATTTGAATGATGGCTAATCATAAGTTAATTAATATGGTGGCTTGTTAGTTTTCAAATAATGTAAACAACAATCCTATATAAAGAACAATTTTTTAACCTTTAATCATCATGATCAACATCTTGAAAATTATCATCATTAATTACATTAGGATTTTACTCTTCATTACTATTATAATCGATCAAAGTATCATTATTTCCATATAATTCGTCCTCAATATAGTCTTCTTCTTTTTCTATGATAAGATTGACTTGTACTTTATCCACTTCTTTTATATTAGGATCAATATCTCTCCTATGAAATGATGATATATCTATATTTTCTATTTAATTGGCTTCATTATTCCACTTTGATTTAATCTCTTAATATACATCATCACTATCCTCATTGATTATTATCCCTTTCATAAAAATTGAAGAGATTTCGATGTTGAAACTTTTGAACAACCTTCCAATTATTGCCCAATATAGTATCGTTAAGGTAGAAAACTTGCTTCACTTGAATTGCAAGGACAAAAAGTTCATTATCATACCATTGCTTACTAATATTGATGCTAGTAATATTCTTATTCACCTTAATGTCAGCAAGATTAAACCATTTGCACTTAAATAGAACAACCTTTTATCCTTGATGTAATGCATCTCTATTATTTCAGAGATGATATCGTAGAAGTCAATAAAATTGTCATCATGACATCCCTCAACAACAACAACACAATTTTGGCATCTAAGTCGACGTCTCAATCTTGTATATGAAATATAACATCATTAACAATGTAACTTGTATATTTTTCCTACACATATGAGGCCCACATGCCAAAAAATATAATGTTGTTGTCGCTTCTTGCATGTTACGGTTATGTAACTGTATCATTTGTAGGAAAAAATGAAATTAGAAGTTAATCTGACATGCAAATTGTCATAAGTTCATAACATTCCATCAATATATAACTTACTCGAGTCCTAAATTATGATAGGAACTTAAAGCTTATGTCTTTCTTCAATATTAACAATTCCTTTGCTTTGAATCGACTCTTTGTTCCTCTATTTAAAAAAGTAAATAAAGATCATAAAATATATATTAAATAAAAAAATTTAAATATGAAATTTTGAATCAAAATTAATATACATACTCCATATATATGTCGAGTTCCTAGTAATTGTTCAAAATATACTAATGGAAAATTTCGAATTTGTCTTTAATTAACTCCACATATTTTCCAACACCAAGCGGCCTAATTTTTTGGGAGAAAATTGACAAGCCACCATTTTTATCAAAATCAAAGTTACGTTCTAGTCTATTAAATCTTATCTTAACATCATTTAAGTACATCGAACAAATGTCAAGCATTCATTGACTATATAAGCCTCTGCAATAGACCCTTCAGGTCGAGCTCTATTACGTACATAACACTTAAGAGAGTATAAAGACCTAAACAAAATATAAAACATTACCAATTGTTACTAACTAATAACTTTAAAAAAATTAGAAGTTAATATAAATTACCTTTCAATGGGAAACATCCATTGAAATTGAATTGGTCTGCAAAGTTTTGCTTTATATGGTAAGTGAATTGCCAATGCACCGTAACATTAAAAAATGATGGGGGAATACTAGTTCAAGCTTACATAGAATCAAAGCTATGTCTTTTTCCATTTTGTCAAGCTTTTCAACTTTAAGTTTTTTGTAAAATAATTGCTTAAAAAACTCACCCAATTGACCTAAAGTTACGGACACATCCTTCGGCAAACATCCAAGTATTCCAATAGGAAGTAATAGTTACAAAGGTACATGACAATCATATCTTTTCAACCCTAAAATTTTCCCTCTTTAACATTCACACAATTGACTATATTAGTTGCATACCCATTAAGAAACTTGACTAATTTAAGAAATTGACAAAAAGCTTACTTCTCCTTTTTTGACATGTTATAACAAGAAGATGGGATAATGTATGACCCATCATCTCTTCTTTTCAAATTCAAATCTTTTCTTATATTCATGTCTTCCAAGTCTAGTCTAGCCTTAATTTTTTCTTTCGATTTGCCATCAATTCCCATCACAATTTCTAAAATATTATCACAAATATTTTTTTCAAAATGTATCACATCAAGATTATACCTCAATAGCAATTCCTTCCAATATGGTAAATTGAAAAATATGCTTTTTTTAATTCCAATTAAGCTTAACAACATTTTGCTTTCGCTTTCTATTAGTTGGGTGTTTATTAGGTAATGTTACTGTGATAATTGCATTACCGCATCATCACTAGATAACTTCAAAGGAGCTTCACCCAATTATACTTTTCCATTAAACAATTTGCTTCTTCGTCATCTATATCTTGTTCCAAGTAACGATGATGTCCCATATAACATATTTTACTTTATAGCCTCATTAAATAAGTTTGATGGTTATATGCAGGATAGACCATATACCCTTTAGTGCTCCATCAAGATGAATTCCCATAAGCTGGAAAATTATTTATAGTCCATAAAAAAGCTGCATACATTATAAATGTTTCACATTCAAGAACATTAATAGTTTCTAATCCAACCTCCCATAGATTGTTTAAGTCATCAATTAATAGTTACATGTATACATCGATATCTTTACCAGGAGCAGTAGGTCCTAGAATAAGCAAAGATAATAACATAAAAAACTCCTTCATACACTTCCATAGAAGTGAATTGTATGGCACTAATATTACTGATCATATATTGTAAAGAGTACTCATATTACGAAAAGGATTAAATCCATTTGAGGCTAAACCAAGTTGAACATCACGACAATCTTGTGTAAATCATGGAAACTTTCCATCAAAGTCTTTCCATGCCATTGAATTTGTTAGATGGCGCATAATGTTATCATCAATGCATTTCTCTTTATGCCACCTTATATCTATGGTTGTTTTGTTGACATAAAAAGCCTTTTTAGTTATAGTTTAGTAGGAAAGTATCTTAAGATTTTATGCGGTATCTTTTTCCCTCTACCATCATCCACTGGCCATCGTGATGTACCACAAATGGGACAATCTTCAAGATCTTTACTATCCTTCCAAAAAATATATATATATATATATAATCCAAGGTCCCTTAACAATTTCTTTGCATCATAATAATATTTGAGCAATTTTTGTCCAATAGGTAATGCATCGTTGAGAAAGTCAATTATCATATTAAAAGTGTAACATCCCGTTCCTATATTAAGGGTTAGAACTCGGGAATATTGTATATGAAAAATATTATTGATAGATTAGAAAATAGCATTTCATACTCATCCATAATAGTAGTATACACACATGTGAATTTGATCATTGCACACATTACAATAATTTGTTCATGCACTCATTTGACATTTTCGGGTATAAATGATTGTTTTAATGTGCATTATGGATTATGTGTCTTGAAAATTAAGTTGGTGTGTATAATTAGTGATTTAGAATTTTTTGGAATTAAGAGTATTTTTGGAATAGGAAAAATGCCAAGTAGCAAGACAATTGATGAATAGTAGCAAAATAAGTGTCAGATAGTAGTAGAAATTTTTATGAATGACATTGGGATTTAATGACAAGTGTCATTGAAAATTGGGAGACAATTGGATTAGAAATTGGAGACAAAATGGAATAGTTATTAAAGTGGACCAAATGGGACCATAAGGTGGTGACATATGGCAAGTGGCAAGTGTCACTTGCCATGCCACACACCTCACTCTCGTAACTCACCCTTGCACGACTAATGTTCATTTGTTTCTCACCTTTGGCTAAATGCTCTTCTTTCTTCTCTTCTTCTCTATACATGATACATACTCTCACCCTCATCACATTGAGTTTTTACTCAACTCCTTCCCTTTGTTTCTTCAAACTTCTTATTGTCTTCTTCCTCCTTATTACCAAAAACCTAGCTCATTCCTCTTTAAGTGTTGATGATTATGTGAAGATGGAAAGCTAGGTTTAAGTGTGGTTTCAAGACTTTGAAGCTAAACAAGTAAGTAAAAAGCTTTACTCTTCTTGATTTGTTGAATGAAGCATGTATGATGATGGTTAGAGTGCATATGATCATAAGATGGTGTTATATATATGTTGGAACTTGAATGAGAAAACCTGGGTATGTTAATGTCTTGATTTTATGTGTAGGATGATTAATGATTCATAAATTGATGTAGAGATAATTTAGAGTTAGAATGAGTCCTAAAATGAGGTTGAAAGAAGTCCAGAAAATTGGATTTTGTAAATGAATGTGATATGTCCTGTTTTTGGATTAATGATCTAACATAGACCATGAATGGTTGTGATAGATATTGAGATAAAGTGGAAGTATGAATTAAGAGGAAATAATGAGGACATGAGTTAGAAATGATACACCAAGAAAAAGAGATGAACTAGGATGAAAATGAAGTTAAAAGTGTGCTAGAACATGTTATATGTAGTGTTTTACTAAACATACATCTGTAATTTGGTCATAACTTGATATGTGAATATCCAAATCGGATGAATTTTGATTTACAGTAAAAAAATATGGCTACATTTTTTATGAATAAATAAAATTTTAAATCTGTCCTTAAGAGTCTTAAAATTTGGCTTAAATTTAAAATTGTGTTCTGACAAGAAATGAGAACAGTATGAAGTATTTTGGTTATAACTTGCATAATACTAAACCAAAATGCATAAATTTAATGTCATTATAAACTTAAGACATAAAAAAAAAATTATTATAAGAAGGTGTTGTCTAAATACCTCATTGTATAGGCCAAAATGGTCATACAAAACTAACCTAGAAATCTACCTTGAGATAATTTTGAAAATTACAGGATAAAGGGGAAATTAGTTTTTGTCACGATCATAGCAAGGGATGCCACAATCATGGGCAGTGATTTTACATGCTAATATGTTGATTATTCAATGGTTAAACCAATTAAGGAAGAGGTATATAATTATGATATTTATAGACCTAATTGGGGCTTAAAAGGAACATAATTTTGATTGATCTTAATGTTATACTTTAAGAAAAAGGATGTTTGATGGCAATGCATCTAAATGTGAAATGTTTAGAGTGTTAAATGAGGACATAACACAATGAATGAATTGTTTAATGCACTATAAATAAGACATAGTATGGAAGGAGATTGGATTTAATGAATAATGAGATTAAGTTTGAAATGGTAAATTAAATGAGTAGAAGTTAAGAGTTTAATGCAATCAAATTGGTATTTGAATTAGTGCGGAATGGTGTTGTACAAGAGGTAGTGAACTCTGGGAAATTTGGTGTGAAATTTATGTTAAGATATGTGTTGAATTCAAATGAATGGTGGAGGAAAATTGCAAGGCACGATCGTGGCCCTCAACCCCGATCGTGACCTAATATAAAAGGTTTCAATCACGATCATGGCAGGACCATCACGATCGTGGCCTGTACAGAAAATGTTTATTTCACGATCGCGATGTGACATATGGAGAAAAAGAGTTATCATTTGAGTGAAGTTTGAAACAATGCTAGGGTGTTTCTATATGAGGTAATTAGACCTGAATGAGATCTTGAATGACCCTAGTTGATGAGAAATGAGGTGCTTAAAGTTAGTAAATTGTATTAGGTATTAAATAATGATTGAAAGATGTTATTAAATGAATGTGAGATGTGAATAAAGGAAATATACCTGGGATTATCAATATGAGCATGTATTATACATTACACATATACATATGTGTATAATTGAATGTTTATGTGATTGTTCAATTAATAATGTGTGTGTAACATATGTATTGCATAATGTTGTTATACAGGATAGAACGACAACATTTAGTCATTTCTAGATCATAGAAGCTAATATTAATCTAGAGCATACTGTGAGTAACCTAAGATGGTCTCACCTTGATTGCTTATTTAATTCTAAATTGAATTGACATATGATGTATGTGTACTAACTTCTGGACATAAAATGTCTGAGGTCTTTGATGCATGAATGATAAATTGGAAGTGATCCTTGATTGTGAATGTGATTGAATAAATGTGTTCTCAACTTATATGTTGAATGTCAGACCAAGTCTGATGATTAATATGAATAAGAAAGTGATTGTGAATGCATTGGACTGAACATGGTGATTGAATATGTGAAATGCATTTATTACATGAATACATGAAATATAAAGATAGTTGTGACCAGAGTCACCAGTGAAAAAGAGCTTAAAGCTTAGACATTTGTGGTAAGAGTCTAAGGCTCAATGTATAAAGAGCCCCGTATCCCCAATGAATAAGGGACAATATGATAGAGCCCAGTATCTGCAATAGATACGAGACGGTGAAAAAGGTACTCGGTCACAAAAAGGTAATAAATAAATTCATGTTTATGAGACTTGAATTTATTTATTACCTTTTTGTGACCGAGTGCCTTTTTCACCGTCTTGTATCCGTTGTGGATACTGGGAGTCTCATAAATATTGCGTACACATATGATATGAATAAATTGAATGATTGCAATGTTTTGAGGATTTTTATTTTATGAAATGTGTGAATACTTATCGATGAACATGTTTGGCATGATCGTGATGAATTGTATGGTTTTTGGAATGTGATATTTATAAGTAAAGTGTTTCGTGATATCACATGATGATAAATGAGATAATGTGAACTATATGATAACATGAATTGTTGTGTTGTATGACAAGTGTGAATCATCGAGGATGGTTACTCAACTGAGTTCGCAAAACTCGTCCCAATTTGCAACATATTTTTCAGGCTCAGAGGAGACACCCAGTTAAATCAACTAGAGTCTAACCGCTGTTTTTGTGTAAAAGATAAAGGTCGGGATCATTTGGCATTTGCATACGCTTTTTTGTTATTTTTGTCTTAAAGAATGTATTCCATAAATATTGTACAACATTTATGCGAATTGAAAAATGTAATGACTGTATTACTGGAATTGTTTTGTATTGGGCTAAGATGATTACAGGAATATAAGACAATGTGTTAAATGTTTGTAACATTTGTGATTGAAATTGTTATAAATAAAAAGGGCCATTCATGTTTATTGGTTTTCCAAAAAATACGTGTGATGTTTGAAAAAAAAGAAAAAAATTACAATGAATTTGTTTGACTGCACTAGCACACTGCTTTCACAGGGTGTGTGTATAAGAAAGAAAATTTTGAATGAGAAATTCTAGAACTTCTTTTTAATTTGTAGATTTTATAATTTAATGTCCTCGGGATGTACGGATACGTGCTTGGTAGAAGTGGGGTGTTAAAAAAAGACTTGTACTCTATTTATTATTGACCTTCAAATACACGACTTGACAACAAAAGATAGCTGTGAGAAATTCGAGCATCCTTGATATATTTTTTCTTAAGAAACTTTCAATAACTTTCCAAAATTATCTTCTATAATACTACCAATTATGTTAGGCAAACCATTATCATTCATTGTCTCCTTATAATTCCCACAATCCTCTAAACATTTTGCTAATCCCATCATCATCACCATCACCATCATCATTATTGTTACTATCATCAACACTTGTACCAACGCTTCTACTATAACTTGCTTCCTTAGGTTCACCATGATAAAGCCATAAAGTATAAAATTTATCTATGCCTCGAATTAGCAAGTGAATATATAACATATATTGACTTTGAATGTTGACATTTAAGCAATCTATATATAGACAACGAATACAACATTCATCACCCGTTTGATCTTTTACAAATTGCATGAAACTTTTAACTCCTTCTAAGTAGTTAATGGACCATTTCTGATGAGACATCTAACTTTTGTCCATCTAGCTATATGATTAAAAGTAAATAACTGAATTGCTAAGTGCAATCCTCGGTTTATATAATATAACCATTAATCACTATAAGTTCATTTTCAAATTTTGAATTCAAACAAGTGCTATGGTACGTACCATTATTACACCATATGAATCGAGAAAGTAAGTTCTCACTGTGACTCCTAAGCTCATGAAATATTTCACAATAAGCCTCATGGGAGCTGCATCATCGGTTTCCAACCAATATATCATCTTAAGGATTTATTATACAAAGGATTGTCATTATTATTACGTGAATTCCTAATGTTAAAACTTCTCCATTAATCACATTAAGTTTATAAATTAAGCTTGAATTTAAACAAGCACTATGATACATACATTGTTACACCACATGAATCGAGAAAGCAAGTTCTTGCTGTGACTACTAGGCTTATGGAATATTTCATCGATAAGCCTCATGGGAGTTGCATTACAGGTTTTCAACCTATATACCATTTTAAAAGTTTATTATGCCTTAATTCATCCTTAATTATACAAGTCCATAAACTAAGTTTGAATTCAAACAAAATCTAAGGTAAATGCAGTAAATAGTTTGAATTCAAACAAAATCTAAGGTACGTGCAGTAAATAGTTATGTAATTCATACATCTACTCATCAATTACCAAAAAAAACCCAAACATAAATACTTATACTATTAAAGAAGAACTTAAAAAATCATCAATGATTCTAAAAATATTGCAAACAACAACATAAAGCCAATACCTCCTTTGTATTCACACAAGACATTAGCTAGAAGACTTATCTAGATGGACGGATAATCGTATACTACAAAGAATAAAGAAGAGGTTGGATAATTGCCGGCACTCTTCAAGATAAAACAGAGCCTGTCAAAAAGACAATTTTGTACTTAATATAATACACTTGTTCATAGACTTAGGTCTTAGGACTTACAATCAACTTATACTTTTTCACATTTCCAATTAATATATGAAAATAAAGCTGTTAAGTTCTTAAATACATTATAACTAAATGTAGTAATGCAAATTTTTTATTTATCAATTGATGTAAGGTTTTGGGCCAACTTTTCTATCCATTTGAACTCGTTTTCTAGTATTACATTTATGTACAAGGTAATATTACATATGGCCTTGGTTTAAATCACACTCACTGGAGTCAATCCATGGTTATTTATATATAAATTTGAAAATAAAAAACAACCATAACTTCATGATTCGCTGCTAAGTGCCTTTAATCCTCACTTGGATTGCTATACATTGTTAGTGAACTGAAGTTTTGTAATATCTAAATACTGGTGACTTTTCCTACAATGATACAAATGACCATTCAACATGTTTCCTCTTGTAAGCAAACCTAAAAAATATGGTATGTTAATTTCTATACATAAAAAAAATAATTAAAGTCAACAAAATCATTTTAGAACAAAGTTGACCAAGCAGAACATATACAACACTTAACATAATCGTTACAGGCATTTCATCGAACACCTTACAATCGTGGCGAATTCATCCTAAGATTCAAATGCAAATGACTTGTTTTCCCTTTCATCACTAACATTAACACATTCCACACTACATCCAATCATAGATAATCTAAAACTATGAAATGAATTCATATGTAATTGCCACTTCAAAACTGAACCTTGTACCTTTAAACCATGTGAAAGGAAGCACAAAAAAATCCAAAAAACATACCCTAGGACTTACCTCAACAGATAATCACAACGATGGCGATAGGAGAATATAGAAGCATGAAAGATCCAGAAGACAGAAGGTCATCCAATCAGGAGAAAATAAAGAAGAAAGAAGGGTGCGGCAGAGT
>JANZXR010000009.1:5932942-5964322 GCA_027575705.1 Erythroxylum echinodendron
TTATTATGATAAATAAATATTACTGTTATTATTACTACTACTACCTTTTTCTCCATATTAATCAAGTTGAAGTTCATTTTTCTAGTATATTAACTTATTTATACCAACCAATGTCTTTTGATAATTTAGTTGTAATGATGCTTATTTTTCCTATATTTTGTTGAACTAATAACTTATTGTTAAGGTGAATTTCTTGACACTTAAGTATGTTTTTTAATTGTTTAACTATAATAGGAACAGTGGAGGAATGTTTAAATAAAATCATGACCATAAATCAACCAGAAAATTTGTAGATAATGATACATCGAAACACAAAATAAGGATTAACAATATAATTCAAATAGAACAATAGAAATCAATACCATTATTTAAAGAAAAGGTTTATAACAATCTAAGAACGACGTCCAATAGCCATTAAACGAGTAGTAATATTATCACTAATAGTTGTCATCTTCCAAGTTCTCGGTTCTTTAATGCCTTCTTGTATAGAGTTAACTTTAACATCTTGAAATATATCTAAAGGTATAAATTTAGGATCTTGATCGATGATGTTAAAAGTCAGGTCACCAATTATACTTCTTCTAATATAATTATGTAACTAAAAAGTTGCACAAATTATTCTATTTTTATCCATCAATGAATAATTAGGCATTTTTTCCAATATCTTCCATCAAGTCTTAAGAACTCCGAAACCCCTCTCAATATAACATTTTCTCTAATATCTTCGATCGAGCCTTAAGAACATAGAACGACCTCTTAATACAACTTCTCAATGATAAATGAGCTTGATTAAAAACTTCTCGAGATCCTCTTGGATTTGTACCATAAAGCTCCGAATGATGATACTTTGTCTTTGGGTAACGTTTACCTGAATGTCCATAGAGGCAATATTGATGAATGTTGAATTAGAGATCCATATAGAATGTTGAAAACACTTTTGGGTATCTTTAGGGGAATCTTTACTTAGATGACAAAGGCTATATGGATCTCTAATCACAGTTTTACCAGAATGTTGAAAACACCTTTGGATATCTCTATTAGGGGAACCCTTACTTAGGACATATACCAATAAACTCACTTTCTCCAAAATTGGCATCCTATATGAAGGCCTCAAACCATATTTGTTTCCCAAAACCATGCATAATTGACGAAATGTATTTCGATTCATCCTAATTGTATTAAAACACTGTTTTCCATGACCATTCAATAATTCATTCCTTCATAGTTCTCCTGTTAGATAGGAAGTCATGCATGGTTCTTTATATATATGATTCAAAAAATACATACCCATATAACTCGCTACATAAGCCACCAAATCTCAAAACTCATTCTCATTATCCAAAAATTGCTTAATTTGCACAGGTTGCATAATTTACATAACATTGTCATTTATACCTACAATTAACAAGTAAATTTATATTATAAATAAACAAGACACTTATATGTTTGAATATAAAGAAATAAATAATATAAAATGTAATAAAATTATAAATTACCAAAAATATAACATAATATAATAAAATAAGCTAACCAAGTTCATAATGTCTTAAAAAAAACACCATATCAACATAAGTGCACAAATCATAAAAACAATAAACAAAATATAGTAATGCATACAAACTATGTTTAATGTTTCTTATGCTCCTCATGCCCATACATAAACTTTATGCATTCAACTCTCTTTGTATCATTTGGTAAATAAAAAAAAGAAAAGGACCTCCTTTACGGATCTTCAATTAACATACATGCAAAGTAAAATTCAGAGGTACCAGCCTCTAAACCAGGTAAAGTACATAGTTTCTGCAAAGCATTTGTAACATCATGATGTGACACATCAGCACCAATACTCTGTGATGCACCAACACTCATCATGTTGAACATTTTCATAATGAAAGTTTTTATCTTCATTGTTGCACTCTGTCTCTCTTGAATGCATTGCATCATATTGTCAAGCTTCTCATACATTGCTATAAAACCTCCTACCCTTCTAGTGGAATCAGTTATTGCACTTTTGTTACTTTTTGTGAACTAACACTATCCAAAACCCTTTTGCATCTTCTTTTGTCACTCCCTTCATCATATGTAGCTTGAGGGGTAGCAACAGGAGTAGATCTAGGGGTCGGGGTAGGTTTTCTCCACACCTATTCCTAATCACCAGTCACATGGTAATTGTTTAGACCACTAATCTCATCCATATTATCATGATCATGATAGCCTGACGGTTGATGATGAACATTATGACTATGAGGTGGAGAAGGAACATACACTTTCTCAACTTTTTATTGTCATTGTGGAGGGTCAGTCACAACACAAAATTCAATCTCCCCTCGGGCCAAACATCCAAAATTTGATCCAACTGGGGAGGGAGTGGGGGAGGGGTGTGGTGCTAATCTTAATCTTCAAAGTCCACTACTCCTCATTAGAACCGATTGTTCCTTTGTAATAGTTCCATCTTATTTCGTTTCTTTCCCTTTCAACTATTTCCAAAAACTCCCGTCTACCTCTCATCCAATCAAACTTATTTTTAAGTTTTGTTTTATCCCATGATAAGTTGGTCACTTTGTGAAACTCTTCCTCCACCTTCTTCCATGGTAGCCTTCGATAAATAACTTTACCATTTTTTCTCTTACCCCTTTGAATATATTGGTTACAAATGTCACAAAATATAAGAAAATGTTTCTTTTGGCCAACAAACCCTGCATATATCATTCCTCCTTCACTTTCTCTTTTGTTTCCTTTTTGGGATGGTGTCATCTACTCATAGAAGATGAGAGAAGATTATATACCGGTTAATTAATTTACAATTGGTTTCATTAGTTAGTTAGTTTTACTAACTTGATTGCGTGATTACAACCAAGTCAAGTTCGTTTCACCATCAAGCAAAAACAACATCAAAAATTATCATCATAAAAGAACTTAATATTTATAATAAAACAAATAAAATTCATATAAAGTGATAATAAACAACCCTATTTCTACCTAAGAACTATTATGCAATGCATACTCATTTGTACACTTAAGTAATAGTCAAAAATAAAAATAAGCCTCACCCTCAACCTCACTTATAATTGTTTGAAATCTTGAACAATGCAAGAGTGTAAGACCATTTAAGAGTAAAAATGAAATGAATTCACATCTAACAAGCTAATTTGTTTATTATTTTTGCAAGCGTGACCTGATACAAATCAAATCCATAACACTAGGCGAAATCATCATAATATCATAAGTTTATACAAATCAAATCAAATCATTATCCAAAAAACTAAAAGGCAAAAATGAAAAAATTGCTTATGAATCAGATATAGCGAAAATTAAAACATCCAAAAATCCAAATAAATACTACCGAGCTTGCCCAAAAAATTTAAAAATAAAAAACAAAAATTGAGTATATGGGTGAGTAAAGGAGAGGGAGAGGACAAAATTACTAGAGAAGATGTAATTGGTCAAAATCTTATCGGCGTACACTGGTGAGGTTAGTCGTTGTAACGTTCAACTATTTGAGAGGACAAATTTAGAAAGCAAAAGTAGTGTCTCCAAGTTTTAAAAAGGAAGATTGCACCCAATTGTAAACAACTATTTGAGAAAACAAAGTTCTATTTGTATCTATCTCTTTTTCTGTCTCTCCTCTCCTCCTCTCTTTTAGCGGCGTATCAGTGAAGTTTAGGATACTAGTATTTGGTAAAAAAAAAGCAATAATAAAGGATGACAGTTTGAGTAATTTATAATTTTTTTGAGTAGTATCGTCTTTTCATCCCTTAATTTCTCAGCCATTACAACAAAACGCTCCTTATAAGAGTATTTTTTAAAATAACGGATTAAGTTTAATCCGCTAATCGAATCACCTGATTACTAAATATAATTACCAACAATTTAAACAACTAAATAAAAAATAGTTAATTAGTCATTTATCAAATAAGGGCCACTTTAAATCCCGGTTATGATATTGGAAGCGGAATGAGCAGGAGGGACAAAACATTATATAAAACACCAACATTAGTACGTAATAAATAAGAAAATTAGGCAACATAAAAGCGAGTAAGACAAGAAGTGAATCAATCCAGCTTATACTACGCTAACAGTGTTCGGCTTTAAGAGTCGTGACAAATGTAATAAACTTCCAGCATGCTCTAACATATGGGAATGCACGCCAAGTTGGGCTCAACCGTTCGAAGAGAAATTCCATTTAAAGAAAATTATTATTATTATTAAAAAGACTAAAACAGTGAAGAAAGGTCAGCGTAAATGTATCAACAGAAGCCGACAAGACATAACTATTCACCGCTGACAGGGACAAGTCCCGGTTTTGGCTGCAGCCGCCATTAACAGTCACGGCGTTAGTTGCTATGTCCCGTTACGCTTGCTATAATAAAGATCTCAACGTGTTTGTTCCACGTTACTTGGAGCAGTAGTTGATGGGTAAGAAGTGGAAGTAAGGCTTATTCAACGCGGTTAATTGTGACGGAGAGCGGATGTTTGTTAAAGGAGTGACCTTGATGCGAGAGAGAGAGAGACATGTAGGCAAAACGAAACTCAGATGATTTTAACAGCGAGAGTATAGAGAAAAGGGTCAAACCTGACTGGTTGTTTCAGAAAACCGTTCATAAATCTTCTCTTGCTCTAAACGCCCTCTCTCTGTCCAACTAATTTCTCTCTCTATACTCCTCCTTCCTCTATCCATCCTCTCTCTATATCTATCGTTGTGGGTAAAAGTCCCTTCTTTCTCCTTGGTCTTTGAAGGGTTTTCCTAGGGTCTTTGATCAAACTTAAGGTTGAATTTCCTTGAAGAATTGTTCTCTGACATTTCTGGTTTCCATTCCAAGCTTTGTGGGGAGAGGAATGGCAGTAAGTTTTCCCTTTGTTGTTTTTGTTGATTTTTTTCGCCTTTCTTGGTTTATCTTTTTAGGTTTCTTGGTATCTTTTTCCTTTTCTCGATTTTGGGGTTACAAGTGATTCTGAATTTTCAGCTCCACATGTATAATTAAGAAGTAAAAGGATGTAATTCTCTTTTTGTCTTGATGCCTTTGAGGAGAGAACATTAGTCAAAATGGCCGCTTGGGTTGTCTGTTATCTTCTTTTTGCCTAATGGGTTTTGTGAAATCAGATCAACAGGAGTAATGATTAGAGTCATTTCAGGTGCTACTTTCCACAGAAGTGAAAAAATGCACCAAATCAGCAATATTTCCGGAAGTGTTTACCGAGTTCTCTGAAACTCTTCTTGATATAAATGGTGGTGTGTTAGGATTTACTTCTGTTTGTGATCTAATCCCAGTATGGTACTTGAAGTTCTGTCCTCTTGCATTGGTTTCTTTCATCTGCGAAGAGGGTGCTTTTTTTGTCTTCTGGAGGAACTTTATGCTGCATGACAATTTTGTGGTTGTGTAAATCAATGAAAATATGTGGATTGCTCAGTTTTGAAATTGGAGCTCGTGTTGAAACATTGCCTAATATGATGCAAGTCCAGTTAGTTTATTACCTAGCTTTGCGAATCTCTATGGGAACTAATCTTCTTCAGTTCACATGTATCAAATTTTTGTGAGAACTGAAGTTGCTTTGATTAGTGAATCACATTTGATGTTTGTACTTCCAATCATGGTTACGGGACGTTCCTTTATTGTATGGAGAGGGTCAACTTTGTTCTGCCCTTTCAATTTTGTTATTGATGTCACATCTCTCACGAACTTGTCTTTGTTTTCTGCCCATCTTGAATTTAGTGGATGGTATCTGGATTCTCCCTACCAAAGATTCATGTTGAGCTTAGGAACACATGGCTCTTGCATGTTGTGCTACGTGTTAATGATATAGAAACAAAATTAACGATTTGCTTTCTTAGAAAGCTATTGTTACTTTTTGCCTGGTAATCATATTTGGTGGATGAGGAATTGAGGTGAGAAAGTCAGTTGAATAGTATCTTTCTTATATTTGCTAACATTAATTGTAGTTGTGAAGTTCCATCAACGAGAGCAATTTTGGTGTTTCAAAATTCAACCATATAAGACAGACTCTTCGTTAAATATTTATCCATGTTCTATGATTTTAAAGATGGTTTTAAGATAGATTTCTGATGGGTGGTAACTAGACCAATATAAACAGTTTAACTTTGGTGACTATGTTTATAGTCATTAAGTTGTAATTCTTTGTAGCATTTAACACTTGCAGATCAGTTCACATCATAGTAATTGCAAATTCTTTTTGCCTGTTATACTGAAATCATTCCTGTTCAATAACACAAACTTTATGAAACAGATAATGGTATTATGTGCTGATAATTGTTATGGACATGCAGTTGTATGCTTGCAAAGTTGTTTTATAATATGTTTTACACGCGTAGTTTTTCTACTTTCACTTGCTGCCCTCATATAAGAGTTTTGTCTGAGTAATTTTTTCATCTTTCTTTTCTCACCCCAAAGATCTCTTGGAAAATTTGCACTTTTTTTGTCCTATGTGCTCAGTTGGTTAACGATTTTGCATGGTTTTGTAAAATTGTGCATTATGATATGAACCCATCTAAGAATGTGATCTCACTGCGGAAAACTTTGCAAATCACAGAAATTTATAAACTGAGGTTGAATTGGAAAGAAATTTCTTATTAACCATCATGTGTTTGGTAGTAGTACCCCCCTCTACCATGGCTTGAATCTTGATAGATGCATGAGATGCAAAAGTCTTACGAAAGTAGGCAAACTTACTTTTAGATATTATCTCTGTATGCTTGAATATGCAGGTTTTCATAAAAAATAAACATTACAATCTCTTGCTATTGACAGCAACGTTCACAGGTTCCAAAGTTTGGCAATTGGGAAAGTGAAGAGAATGTGCCATATACAGCCTATTTTGATAAGGCTCGGAAGGGTCGAACTGAGGGAAAGATGATAAATCCAAATGATCCAGACGAGAACCCTGACTTAGTTTCTCCTATGGTCAGAGCTGAACTAGAGGGGCCAGAAAGGCAAGGGGCTGTTAGACAGATGCAAGAATGTGGAAGAACCCGGGATGAAAGCGAGCTCAAACAATTTGTTGAGTCTCCTGTACGGCTTGACAACCGCAGAGAGTCTGCAACTCAGCGATATGGTGGTCGTGGAGAAACAAATAGGCGAGCTCCAAGACAGAATGCTGGATCTGAGCACATTATTGAGCGGTCACCACTACATGCTCATGCCAGGATCTCAGGGAAAAGCAATACGGCATCACCTGTCTGGGAAGGAAAAGGGCATGACAGCAGCCATGGTACTCCTGGAAGGTCCCGTCTGAGACCCAGAGGCGATGAAAGTGTAAGTCTTCTAGTTTCTTTGATGTGAAAGCTGCAAGGGGTTGTATATGTATAAGGATAGCTGATTCAAGTTGTTTGTTATGTGATAGCCGGATAGGAGTGCTGCAGTTCCAAGATTTGGGGAGTGGGATGAAAACCCAGCTACGGCTGATGGTTATACTCACATTTTTAACAAAGTGCGAGAGGAAAGGCAAGCAGGGATGGTACCTGGAGTGCCCAACGAGTCATATCATGGGAATATTCGCAGGCCATCGCCGAGCAAAAGCTCCAAGGTGTGTAAACATTATTTGTATCAGTGTGACCCCATTGTCCCTTTTAACTATATTGGTGATTTATTTCTCTCGTCTTTCCAGAGTTGCTGCTTTCCTTGGTGCAGAAATTAAGTGTCCTGTAAATATCATGGAGACGTTCAGTGCATTCATTCGTTCTCCAGTATCTGTATCTGCACTGGACTGTCCTTGTGTGGCTTTTGTAATTCTGTTCCATTCATTCCACTCAAATTCTTTTTGCCACTTAGTTTGACTGCGGAAATAATGATTTTTTCTTATCATGTATTATGATTCCATTGCAAAAAGAGTTAAAATATAAGTCCTTTGTTATTTTGCCCCATAAAATGTTAGGAATGGGCCTGCCTTTACCAATATCACTGCCAAATTAGCATTTGCTGTAACAACCGTTCTAATATTAAGAAAAAAATTGGAATTTCTTTATATATTTTATTTATCCAAGACTGTTGAAAATGTAGACTCCTCAAAAGTCAAAATCATTTTCCACATTCGTCAATCTGATTCAATCATGCTTACTACTTTGTACCTTGCATCCTCATTCCAAGGGAATTTTAGATACACATATTGATCCGTGTTCGTCATTCATTTTTCCTCATTAATTTGGTTGCTCAGTTTAGGCCCTTTGTTCCATGGTTCTGTTGTTGGCAGTCAACGTCTTATCAGTGAACATAAAAAGAATGAGATCATGTTTTATACTCGCGATGATGATAATCAATTTGATTTGGCTTATGATTTTGATGTATCTGCTATGACTAATCGATGGGAAACAAGCATCCGCTACTTAAGCGTCGAAGGAAGTTGAAGATTCTTTGAATAACGTTATAGGATCATTGACAAGAAGTAGAGCAAAGAAGGCTAAAGAGACTCTCAATGATCTAATGTAGAAGTCAATGTAAGGACTGGACCTTTACTTTTTCAAGAGAAATGAATTGAAGGCCACAATGATGATTCAGGTGAAGGAGTAAGCTCCACCAGAAGAAGTGAATCTACTACAACGTTGAAAGTTACAAAAGATCCATTGAATAATGTTAAGGACGACAAGGAGTGGATAAAATAAGGTCAAAGACGCTCTTAATAATCTAATGGTAGATCATTATGTAAGGAGTTTTCCTTTTTTAAGAAAATGAACTGAAGGCTACAATGATGATTTGAGTGAAGGAGCAAGCGTCATTGGAAGGTTACAAAATGTAATCAGTGCCAATGTCACGTTGGTAACCAATGTCAGTCTATGCTCGTCAATGGACCGGCCCACTGACAAACGGGCCGGCCCATCTTGTCAATAGACCGGCCCTTGACTCGACTCACCGACGGGCTGGCCAGCCATTGGTCAGCCCGTGGCCACCATAGGCGGGCCGAGCTAAACCCAGCCTGTCTACTTTTTTTAATTAAAAAATAAAACGGTGTCATGTTGGACAAAACGACGCCATTTTGTCTAAAGTGATCAGGCCGGGCTAGCCCATGGCCCGCCAAATTCGGGCCAAAAACGAATCAGGCCGAGCCAGGCCAAAATTGTCATCTTTATGTCAATCTTACACTAACTTTTGGAGGTTGGTAACCTAACCAACGTCGGAGTTACACTGGTATCAGAATTTAGTCTTTCATTGGGTTTGCGAACTGTAAAAATAGAAGCAAATTGATACCGAAGTTGAACTTGTTATTGATGTTGGACTCATCTTTATTACACACCCATAGAGTTCCAAATTGAAACCAACTGTAATACTAGTAATTTAGTTGTTTAGGGTTTTGTTATTTCAGAAAGTTATTTCCTTTTCAGGCTCTAGTTCTTATAATTTGATGCCTATAAAATGTTTTCCTCTTACCTTAATGGATAATTTTATAAATTATCATTGCTTAATTAAAACTCTTTGCCAATGTTTTGGAGAAACTTTTGTTTTAATTTTTCTAAAAACTTATGATCTTATCTAATTTAAAATCTTATGACTCTTAATTCTATCTTTTCTTTGAGTGGTGATTCATATCATTCTTTGCATTTTTTTTGTTTAACTTCTTGTATTAAACTTGAATTAGTGGAATGGTACTTAGTCATATTCATATTAATATCAATTCTCACTAATCTTAATGGTTAAGAGAAATATCATAATTTGGTATCAAAGTCATCTTCTATAGTCAAGTTTATTCTTGAAAGTTCTATTATTACATTTTCAATATTCTTCTGTCTTCTTATATTCAATTTCTTTAAGAGTTTTTGGTATTCTTAAGATTCTTTCCAAACAAATTGTTATTAAGTTCTTTGTTTCTTGTTCCTTGATTTTATAAGTTATTAAAAAAATTCAGTCAACATGTTTTGGTGAAAAGAAATTAAAAAAAAATCTCATCTAAAGCGTACACAAGGGGCTAGATTGTATTATCCTTTACAAATAAGGATTATCATTCCTAATCCAACAAGGACAATGTATTATATACACCACAATATTTTGGAAACTAGTTGGTATTTTTTTCATGTTGATATAATTAATCTTATTGAATTCTTATTCTTCTCCTCTATTCGATCTAATTAGGTCTCATAGAGCACAATTTTCTATTGTTTAGTTTTTATATTTCTTTTAGCCTTTAGTTACGTCATCTTTATTTGCTTCTATCCAATTTGCCTTTTTAGGAGTCATTTGATAAGGGGAAGGTTAAAATTAGCCTTCTTCACAAATTAGCGAGTCTATAAAAAAACCTTTAATTAAGTGTTTAAGTTACGTTTAGAGTGAATTTTGAGAGAAAGCATGTAAGAGAGTGCTTTGCTATTAGTGTTTTCATGTAGGTTTATTATGACTCAAAACTAGAATAAAAACTATTCCAAAGACAAGGAAGCACATAAGAAGGAAATTGGGGACAGATAAGGTGTTTATGATAAATGCTATTCAAGGTCAACATGAATAGCTCATTAGATAATTTGATGAAGTTAGGGATAGGTTGGAAAAAAATGAAATTATCATAGCCAATCTATAATATAACTCACCTATACTTGCTAGGATGGATGAATTTAAGCCTTACAAAGAGGCTGATAATGTTGTCAACTACGTGGGAAAGTTAAATCGAAGGAGAGGTAGAGGAGAAAGAGATAGAAGAAGATGTAAAATGGGGGATAATTAGGAGGCATATTTGATTTGGGCTATGAAAGAGAGTATAAGAAAAGGGTGGATAACAATATGGGTAGCATTAATATGACAATATTACCTTTTATAGGAAGGATAAACCCTATGTCTACTTGGAGTTAAAAATGTATAAAATTAGTGTTTGATTATTATAACTTTTTGGAAGAAAAAAGTTAAATTGAAAATTGTAGATTTTAGTGTTTATGCCGTGGATTAGTGGGATCAACAAATCTTTACCAAGAGAAGGAACCGAAACTACCTATCAGGATGTGAGATGAGATGAAAATCATGATTAAGAAGCACTTTATATTAAGTTCGTACAATAGGGTTCTTTATCTTTATCAAGGTCTATGAATGTTAACTCATTTTCTAAGAGTATAAAGGAGTAACACAAAGAGACGGAGGTTTTAAATGGTTAGGATGAATTTGGAGAAAGATCGAGAAGTAATAATGACTCATTTCATTTGTAGGTTAAACCTAAAAATTGTCAATATTGTCAAACTACATCATTACATAGAGTTAGAAAATACAGTTCACATAGCTGTGAATGTGGAAAGGTGTTGAGCAAGTTTTACCTAATGTAAAACCCTCAATATCTACAGGTATACAGATCATAAACTTGTATTAATTAAGGTATTGATTCTACAAGGAATTAGCTAAAACTAAAAGAACTTAGCTTTGCCTATGGTTAAAAAATGTGATTTAAACTAAAACAAAAATAATCAGAAAATTAAGCAATCAAATATGAATTGAGTGGAAATAAAATTAAAAAATTAATGCCAAAAAATCAAATTGAACACTTAATCACTTAATAATTGATTTGCCACAATAAAACAAGAATGATCAATTATGAAATATGAGATTCATGCTATCGTCATTTTGCTACCTTAACCATTTTTTATTCGGTCAATATCGATCATAAATTTTTGAAGGGTTGATGACCTAATCATTTAACCCCAATTAATAATCCCTAATTGATTCCAAAATTTCATATTTGCAAACTCTCAATTAACAAAAACAACCTAACATTTTTATCTAGTTCTTAAGCAATCTATCGGATAATTGGGTCCTCACATAAGATCTCTCTTTGTATGATTATCAACTTAATATTTGTGTGACTTAATAGGTTGTTAACTCTCATTACCCAACATAATCGGATTACTATTAACTCACTGTCTCGATTTATTGTCGAAGTATAAACAAACATAAATATCACAATACCCAAAACATTTAATTGAAATAAAAAATAGTCAAGTTACGAAATGAGTCAAGAATAATCCTACAATGAAATTAGAACATCTTCAACATGTATAATATTCTGAATCCCAGTTCATACATCAAGATAAAGGAAATAAAAAAATGAAAGAGAGAAAAAAACTTGATTAGATTGGTCTGGAGTTAGTTGGACAATTACTACTCCTCTTTCTCCCTTTTTGCTCTTCTTTGCTTCTTTCTCAATTTGGTAAGATGGAGGCCAGCTATTTTGGTCTCTTAATGTTCTTTTATATCTTAGGGTTCATTTTAGGGCTTACCCAGGTCATTTTATTCCAAAAATACCTTATAAACATCAAAACAGATGGAGAATCCTGTGTTTGGCGAGTGTCTGTCATGATTGTGACCCAGGATAAAAACTTCACTGGGGGGAACCTTTTGTCATGACCCTTAGTAGTGCCTCATAACGGTAGTCAAAATAAACTAAACCTGCTAATGTAACAGTAATGGTCTAGGTCGATCCCACAGAGAGTGTGTGTAAAGTTATTGAAATGAAGTTAATCAATGTTTAGGTTTTGAGGGGGGTTTTAGTTTTAAAAATAAGAAAATAAAATAAAGCTAAATTAACTACTAAAAGCAATTTAAAAGAAACATGTAAAAATAATAATAAAAGTGGGGAATTCAGTAAACACCCAATTTTTTGGTTTAATCTCGACCTACACCCTAATTAAACATATTTCAATGATTTGTTGTTCTCAATCCTCTCCTAGAAACTATTAATCGTGGGTTAACAATTAACTTGAGTTTTTCCTTAGGTGGTGTTTAATCAAGATACGATCGTTAATTAAACCTAGCCACCGAATAACCTAAGACACAATCTCTATATTTAATTATGCAGTAGTATTATGAATTAGAAAAACCAATTAATCAAGGCAACAACCACATACGATGCGTCATTTAACCTAGGTTATGTTATTCTAAATGATTACGAACCATTAGTCGCTACAAATGAATTTCAACATAACAATTATAGATTACATTGAATATTTTAGCAATGGGTTTGTAATAAAACAATCTAATGAACGCTTTAAAATCATCTTTTCATAATACCCAAATCTATACACATTAGATAACATAAGCAATTTCTAAAGAGATAAAGAAACAAGAAAACTGTGAAGGAATTGGGTCGTTAGCGTTAATGTCGCCTTCAAACCAGCGTCAGAAAGCTACTCCTCCATAAGTCTGTCAAGGTTGAGAGCTTTGCCCCTTCTCTTCGTTAAAACCAAAAGCTCCCAAAAATAATGTTTCAGGCCCCACCGAATGTCCCTCTAAATAACCTTCGCTACTGTCCATATTTTTGTTTCAAAACCAACGCATATAATTCTATTTCCCTACTGCCTCTCTACGTCTGTGTTCTTGGTCCTTTTGTTCAACGCCTACTTTTTGCTTTTCTCGGACCAACATGCACTACATTTTGCTCCTTCCTAGCTAATGTATGGTTGCCTCATTTTACTCCCATCTGCTGTAGCATTTTACTCTAATTGTCTCCTTTTTATGCACTGTTGTTTCTATTGCTCCTTCCCAACTGTTGGAGTCATTTCATTATTTTTGAGGTACCTTAATGTGTGTGCTAGTATTGGAGGATAAACAGGGAAGAATGGTGAAGATTTGAAGAGTTTCAGGTCAAAATACACAGGCCACGATTGTGACAGAAGAGGAGGAGCTAAGAGCAGCCAGGCCACGATCGTGCATCATGGGCCATGATCGTGACAAAGAGCGACAAGTCAGGCCACGATCATGCACTTTAGGCCACGATCGTGACAGAAAGTAAAAAGTGCCGGATCATCGTGCCCTACATCAGGCTGACAGAAAAATTCAAAATTTGGGTGATTTTTTGGACCATTTTGCCCCTGAGTTTGACTTAGAGTTGCTACAAAAAAATAGAACAATACCTAACAACCACCAAAAGGGAGATTAGAGAGCTGAAAGAGCTACAAAAACGTGAGATTCTACCACAAATCCAAAGGAAAACCTAGTTAGAGATCAATCGATTGAGGAAGGAGACGAAGGAAGAGAGGCACGGAGACACGGTTGATGCAACGTAATTCTCGGAATAGGTGGTTTCCCACAGTCGCAACTCTAAGATCCATTCCTATAGTATTTTCTAGTTTTTATTTCGATTTCAGTGATGTGTGGAATTTGAGATTGATTAGAACTATTTGTCGTTGAGTGTTGATTTTTCTATCTAAACTCACCTTCGGGTTTATTTATTCTTGAGATTAATAAAATTGATTTGATTGTGTTTTATTTTGATTCATTGTGATTTAATTTGATTCGTCATAACTAAGTAATAAACTAAGAGGGTGAGCTAGTGAAAATCATCGATTTAGGTTAACGATAGTTAGGTAAATCGATAGGTAGAGAATTGAATCAAACTGGTAGAGTAGTGTAACGAGAGATCAAGCACAGATTCCTGGTAGGTTAATAGACAACGTTAGAACTAATTTAGTTTTTGGACAAATTACAAATTGAGAGATTGTAATTTCCATAATTTGAATTAAGGATTATTAATTAGGGCAAAGAATTATAACTCGATAGAGAGTAATTCACCCTAGGATCGTCTAGGCCCATTAAATTAGAAATTTTATAATTGGTTAGATTTTCTTTAATTTTGAATAGATTCCCCCTTTCTCTCAATTGGTCGCTTCTAGGTTGAAATTTAGATTATTTGTGTGAGTTCGCTTTTGTTTGTTCTTTGGGGTGATTTAATTTCTCGTATTTGATTCTTGATTGATTTAAATTTCTGCAGTAGTTGTTAAATTAGGTTTTTCGAACTTAGCTGCCGTTAGATTTTAGGACTAGTTCCCTTCCTTGTGGGATCGACACTTTAGGTACTATGCGAACAACCCGTGCGCTTGCAGTAATTACCAAGGTTAAAAATTAGTAAAACTTAGAGCGTGTAACCTTAAGCAAACATTACCCATAGGGTGGTGATTAGGTATAGCTTGAGGTATTCAGAAGTAATTTAGTAGCCAATAATAGATTTACTACTCCTGATAGAATGAAATGATACCTACAGCCTCTTATTGGGGTCATTACTTGGGATTCTCTGACCAGAGTAGATATGTGTTATGAAGAGAGTCTTTAATGATATATAGAGTAATGATATCCTCAGGATAAGATCTAATATCACCTGGACTAGATGTAACATAGTCAGTCTAATGAGAGTTGACACTTTGACCATACTCTAAACCAAGTGGGGCATAGATGGCGAAAGGACAAGTTGCATGGCAACATTATGTATGGAAGGGTTCGTAGTCAAACCACTAACTTTCCAGTTAATTGGGGTCATGACGTGTTGCTAGATACTACTCTTGACTTACTTGAATTAAGTATTAATTTAAGTGGCCAACATAACTGGGAACCTAATGGGTCAAACACATAGGAGATCAAAAGGACGAGTAAAATGGTCTTGAATGGTGATTCAAGATATTAGAGACCTTTTCGAGATTTTATCACGATGTGATCGTAGTAGAAAACGTTATATGGAATGGATTCAAAACAAGTGTTGTTGGCTTCTATTAATGCATGCTATTTATGGTCATTAACTTTCCATAACTTCCATTACTGCATGCAATTCATGACCATTAACTTCCCATAACATTCCATTAGTGATGGGGTTTATGGAAGGCCAAATGGTGCAGAAAATTGAGATGATTTTCGTGCATCTTGTGTAAGACACAAATAAAATGAAATAGAAAGGTTCTATTTCTTAGAGACACATTTTCTCTCTCTAGCTCTCTCAAGGTGTCTTGTCTTTGCTAGCACAAACAAACAATTCTAGCCATCTCCTAGTAAGGTTTCATCCTTTTATCTTCGTGTTGACTTTCATTAGAGACGGTCTGTATTGATTTTTGTGGTTTATGACAACCCAATGCGAAGAAGATTAAAGAACGAAGGAGATTTTCAGAAAGGTATGTAAACATCTTACATTTCACGTTTTTGTTTTTCTATATCTATATGCATGAGTAGATCTAGTTTTTGAGGTTCCATTTTATTTCCACTGCATATATTTGATATATATTATATATGAGGTGCATGTTTGGAACATAACACTTACCACTTCTCAGCTATATTACTTTCAACTTGTAGCTTCCCACCACTATAGGGTACGTTCCTAAGCTTTTAGGAACATAACCGACGATAATCTTATGCTAGAGCAAGAATACAATTTAACTTACACATGACAACATCTAACATACTCGAAATCGTTATCACTTTCTCTTAAAACATCCACTTTGTTCATTGATAAAACATACATTGTTCTTCTCAACGATTATTTACGAAACTCTATATAGGTTCTAACCAAAGTTTCATAATGACAACAACTATTTTCCTTCTGGAGTTAGCCGACAGACCTCTGATCTATATCTCTATCCACGGAACTTTATGTCTTGACTATAACCTAGGTCTCCTGTCTCGTACCTGAAAAGCCACGGTGCAATTTTTGATAAGTTTTGCGAACTCAATGAGTGAACCATCATTGATGAATTCACTGGATTACATAAATACCACACGCATTTCATAGTTATTCATCCAAACAAATAAGCATATATTTAGAAATTAGCATAACAAAAGCTCATTCATTTCAACTTGTATACCGTTTAGACATTTCGCACGTACTTGCATGGGACATACATGAGACTCATATTCGTTCTTATTGTTGTGACTGAGTTCCTTTCACACATATACAAAGTTTAGCCTATAGGGCTCAATCGGAACAAATTCACGGAGCATAGCTCGACGTGCAAAACACATATATCATGGAGCAAAGCTCTACGTGGAAGCGCTTCAGACTGGCATCTCAAGTCACAACGCCTTTATCTGAGCATGCATTTTATGAAATACATAAAATACTGAATAGACCACACATACAATCTCATACAAATGTTCAAACGATGGTCTCATAGTCATCGGACCTCAGTCTGGCATTCAACTATCGTTGAGAAACAGAATCATTCAAAATCATAACAAATCAGACACTTCCAATAGGTGATCGTAGAAGAAACTCCTCGGACTTCAAGTCTGGAATTCAGAACCAACACACACACAGAGTTCAATGATATTGGGAGTTAACAAATTGAATACATACAATCAAATAGTCCTAGGAATTTATCTAGGTTGACTCACAGTACGCTCCCAGAAGCTATTGCCTAGATGGTCTGGTAATGTCCGACTGTCATCCAACGTGCTCCTCTAACAGACAAAACACATTCACAATTATCACCTTTTGTACAAATTTACTAAACATATCAAAGTATAGAAAATATGCACGATGCATGTTCAATGGCAATTTCGGGGTCTCTTTACAATCTCTCTCTCTCTTATCAAAACTTATTGTAAACCATCAATATCACGATTCACCTCTTTGCATGGCACTCTCTCAGGTCTCTTGTAAACTTAGGAGGATGCAATGGATATAGGTTCATTTACGGAAGGTGCATCTTTACAGACGATGCCCCCTTACAGAAGAAGATGAGTTACAGAAGAAGACGATATATAAAAGAAGATGACGTCACCCAGAGGAAGCTGACGTCATCACAAAAGAAGTTTTCCTCTTAGCATAACTTTTTCTGCAGAGATCGGATTCAATTGTTCTTTACATGATTCGAAAGAGGGTATCAAGATATACAAATTCCATGCAGGCTTCAAAGACTAATTTTACCTTTTGGAGGGTCAAAAATAGGGCAGAAGATATTCAATGAACAGTGACCCAGAAGAAGTTTGGAAATAGTAACACAGACGATGTTTTATGATTACCATAACTTTCTGTAGAGGAATCGGATCAAGGTGTTCTTTATATTGTTTGAAAGAGGATTCCAAGATCTACAACTTTCGTGAAGATCTCAAAGGTTAGTTCTATCTTCTGAAGGATTGAAATTAGGACAGAAGATATATATAGACGAAAATAGAAGAAGCAAAACACAGAAGGAGTTTATGAACAGTAACATAGATGAAGTTCATTCGTCTATGAACAGTAACACAGATGAAGAGCATGAACAGTAACATAGACGAAGTTCATTCATCTGTGAACAGTAACACAGATGAAGAGCATGAACAGTAACATAGAGGGAGTTCGGCCACTTAGGTTGAAAGCATACAATTGCAAGAAGCAAAAGAAGCAATACACAGATGAAGCAATGCAGAGGAAGATGACATCACCCAGAGGAAGCGGACGCCATCACAGACACAGTAATACAGAATAAGTTTGTTCACAGAAGAATCAAAACACAGACGAAGCTGGTTCATAGAGGAATGCATCTTGACAATGATGCATCCTCACAGAAGAAGATAACTTACGACAGAGAATGACTCATAGAGGATGCATTTGCATCTGTAAGATAACTTACAACAGAGAATGACTCGTAGAGGATGCATTTTCATCCTTACAGAGGAAGATGACGTCACCCAGAAGAAATTGACGTCATCACAGAGGATACAATACAGAAGACGGGAGGAGTAGAACATATTATCTCTTGTGCCTACACGAATTCTATACATCATTTCCATTGCTATTACACTTCCAAACATGCAAGTATCATCTATACTACTCCCTCCTTAGCTCCAAACACCAAACAACTCCAAGGAGCCAAAACTCACATACATACCAAAATCACAGACTACTATTTATGCTTACATGTTCTTTCTACATTTTCTTTCTTCTCTGGGTACTTTTTAACTTAGCCAACCTCCAGAACCCTCATATATATTCTCTCCACTGTGAACCCCTTTTCATGCAGATATGTATATGCAATATGCACATGCTTATCTATGCAGTGAAGTAGCATCACAATGACTTACTTGCTTAACAGATACTTCAACACTGAAAGTGAAAGTTAACATCACAGAAAGCTACTAAAGTGCTATTTGGTGATGAAGGTCAGGGGAGAGAGTTGCTACATGGAGTATTTCTGTTAGAGATGGAAACTATGATAGATTCTTCCTAACTTAAGCAATATAATACGTGAGTTCATTCTATGCCTCTCAGGTGTACTATTCATCTCCACTGACTCACCATTTGTCATAATTACAATCTGTAATTGAGCCTTCCTAACTTAAACAATATTATCCTTATGTTCCTCAAGTGTACTATTTGTCTCCACTGATTCGCCATTTGTCATAATTACAATTTGTCGTACTTACCCAAAAATGCCAAATGAAAGCATATATAATCGTATGAATGTGCCAAACAATATGTAAGTCACAAATAACTTATGTGTAACGTTCCTGTATCTTAAGTTATATAAATGTCTCACTAATAATTATTCTAACCGTATGTATAGGTAACAAGATGTTACAATTCTCCCCTCCTAACAAAAATTTTGTCCTCGAAATTCTTACCACTTAAATGGGTAAGGGTATTGAGTCCTCATATGTTCCTCGCCATTTCCCATATACTTCATCACTCAAATACTCTCTTCCAAATGACCACAATTGATAACTCAATAGGTCCTTCAATCACTGATTCTGCTATCACAATATCTTGACTATTTCATTGATATAATTCAGATTACTCATCAACTTTTACTTCGTACGCTGTCAGTCTATCTCTTTCAGTTGCAATATAATCAGATCATCTTCTAATTCTGCCTGATCAATCTTAATTATACACTTCTTACTTACCTCACCAATCACTATTGTGCTACCAATAGGAGTGTTCACTATCCGACTATATTTCAATGTCTTACGTTCATAATGCAATTTAGATGCCAGATGCGGGGTGATGAATGAATGTGTAGATCCTAGATCTACCAATGCATATGCCTCAAAATTAAAAACATTCAACACACCTGCTACCATATCTGGAGAGTCCTGTGCCTCCTGTCTGGTGATTGCGTAAACCCTAGCTTGAGGTTGCGATTGGCTACTTCGCACCTCAGTTCTGGCACTGGGCCCTGATGACTGAGTTCTACTTCCACCTCTTCCTCTCTGTACAGATCTGCCAGCTCTACTTTGTTGAGCTGTATTCTCAGTTCTGGTCCTTCCTCTAACTCCAGACTGTACTTCCAACATCTCAGGGCACTCTTTAATCTGATGCTTATATGAGCCACATCGAAAACATGCTCCTGATATTCGCCAGCACTCACCACCATGCTTTTTACCACAATGTTCACATTCAGGCAATTGGTACGACTGACTGGCAGACGTTTGTTCTCTACCTCGAGATCCAGATTGTCTCGAGCTAGACTGAAATCGAGATAATCTGTTCTGTCATTTTCTGATACTAGACTCAACCTGAGACTCATCCTGCCTCTTACCTCTAACCTCCTGTTCATTTCCAACCTGACTCTTTTTTAACAATTGCTCAATTCTAATCGAGGCTACTCGAAACTCAGTAAAACTATTCAAATTAGAAATGTTGAGTCTCATTCTGATCCTCATATTCAGCCCATCCTCAAATCGTCTATATTTCTTTTCTTCTGTTGGGACTAGTACAGTCGCATACCTCATTAGGTCATTAAATTTTACTTTATATTCAGCCACCGAGAGTCTACCTTGATTCCGGTCCAAAAATTCTTTCATCTTCTGATCTATATAAATCTTTGGCATATAATTCTCTTGGAACACTCTCAGAAAATCCCCCCAAGTCAAACTACAAGGTCTAGTGGTACTGCCGGGAATAGTTTTCCACCACTAATATGCGGGACCTTGCAAGAGTGAGACAACATAATCGAATTTTTCATCTGCCTCACAGTCTATTTGGTCGAACATTTTTTCAGTTCACTCAAGCCATCCTTCTGCTTCAACCGGGTCTATACTTCCGTAGAAGTCTACAGCTCCCTGCTTTCTTAGCTTATCATATCTTCTTTCTCACCTCACCGGAATTCTCAGAGGCATTTGAGTAAACTCAGGTACACGAGACTCTACAGTGATTCCTATAGACTCCCTGTCAGCTGCCTCTATATCGTGAGCTCCTATGGAAGATAACCTATAAGAACCAATGAAGGTTTGATCACTATCGAAATATCTCTCTATGTAGCATATCTCAACTCATATTCGGCCTTAAAGATACCAAACCATGCTCTGATACCAAAATTGTAGCATCCCACCACCATAGGGTACGTTCCTAAGCTTTTAGGAACATAACTGACGATAATGGTATGCTAGAGCAAGAACACAATTAACTTACACATGGCATTATCTAACATACTCAAAATCGTTATCACTTTCTCTTAAAACATTCACTTCATTCATTGATAAAACATACATTGTTCTTGTCCACGATTATTTGTGAAACTCTATACAGGTTCTAACCAAAGTTTCATAATGACAATAACTATTTTCCTTCTGGAGTCAGCCGACAGACATCTGATCCATATCTCTATCCACGGAACTTTATGTCTTGACTATAACCTAGGTCTCCTGTCTCGTACCCGAAAAGCTACGGTGTAATGTTTAATGAGTTTTGCGAACTCAATGAGTGAACCATCATTGATGAATTCATCGAATTACACAAATACCACAAGCATTTCACAGTTATTCATCCAAACAAATAAGCATATATTCAGAAAATAGCATAACAGAAGCTCATTCATTTCAACTTGCATACCGTTCAGACATTTCGCACGTATTTGCATGGGACATGCATGAGACTCATATTCGTTCTTATTTTTGTGACTGAGTGCCTTTCACACATATACAAATTTTGGCCCATAGGGCTCAATCAGAACAAATTCACAGAGCATAGCTCGATGTGCAAAACACATATATCACAGAGCAAAGCTCTATGTGGAAGCGCTTCAAACTGGCATCTCAAGTCACAACGCCTTTATCTGAGCACACATTTTATGAAATGCATAAAATACTGAATAGATCACACATACAATCTCATACAAATGTTCAGACGATGGTCTCATAGTCATTGGACCTCAGTCCAGCATTCAACTATCATTGAGAAACAGAATCATTCGAAATCATAACAAATCAGACACTTCCAATAAGTGATCGCATATCAAACTCCTCGGACCTCAAGTCTGGAATTCAGAACCAACACATACACACAGTTCAATGATATTGAAAGTTAACAAATTGAATACATACAATCAAATAGTCCTAGGAATTCATCTAGGTTGACTCACAGTACGCTCCCAGAAGCTATTGCCTAGATGGTCCGACATTGTCCGACTGTCGTCCGACGTGCTCCTCTAACAGACAAAACACATTCACAATTATCACCTTTTGTACAAATGTACTAAAAATAACAAAGTATGGAAAATATGCACGATGCATGTTCAATGGCAATTTCAGGGTCTCTTTATAATCTCTCTCTCTCTTACCAAAACTTATTGTAAACCATCAATATCACGATTCACCTCTTTGCATGGCACTCTCTCAGGTCTCTCGTAAACTTAGGAGGATACAATGGATATAGGTTCATTTACGGAAGGTGCATCTTTACAGATGATGCACCCTTACAGAAGAAGATGAGTTACAGAAGAAGACGATATACAGAAGAAGATGAGTTACAGAAGAAGACGATATACAGAAGAAGATGACGTCACCCAGAGGAAGCTGACATCATCACAGAAGAAGTTTTCCTCTTAGCATAACTTTTTCTACAAAGATCGGATTCAATTGTTCTTTACATGATTCGAAAGAGGGTATCAAGATATACAAATTCCATGAAGACTTCAAAGACCAATTTTACCTTTTGAAGGGTCAAAAATAGGGCAGAAGATATTCGATGAACAGTGACCCATAAGAAGTTTGGAAACAATAACACAGACGATGTTTTACGATTGCCATAACTTTCTCTAGAGCAATTGGATCAAGGTGTTCTTTATATGGTTTGAAAGAGGATTTCAAAATCTAGAACTTTCAAGAAGACCTCACAGGTCAATTCTATCTTCTGAAGTGCCGAAATTAGGACAGAAGATAGATATATACAAAAATAGAAGAAACAAAACACAGAAGGAGTTTATAAACAATAACATAGACGAAGTTCGTTCGTCTGTGAACAGTAACACAGACGAAGAGCATGAACAGTAACATAGACGAAGTTCATTCATCTATGAACAGTAACACAGACGAAGAGCATGAACAGTAACATAGACGAAGGTCATTCGTCTGTGAACAGTAACACAGAAGAAGAGCATGAACAGTAACACAAAGGGAGTTCGGCCACTTAGGTCGAAAGTAGACAAATGCAAGAAGCAAAAGAAGCAATACACAGACGAAGCAATGCAGAGGAAGATGACATCACCCAGAGGAAGCAGACGTCATCATAGATGAAGTAATACAGAAGAAGTTTGTTCACAGAAGAATTAAAGCACAGACGAAGCTGGTTCATAAAGGAATACATCTTGACAACGATGCATCCTCACAGAAGAAGATAACTTACGACAGAGAATGACTTATAGAGGATGCATTTGCATTTGTAAGATAACTTACAACAGAGAATGACTCGTAGAGGATGCATTTGCATCCTTACAGAGGAAGATGACATCACCTAGAGGAAATTGACGTCATCACAGAGGATACAATACAGAAGACGGGAGGAGCAGAACATATTATCTCTCATGCCTACACGAATTCTATACATCATTTCCATTGCTATTACACTTCCAAACGTGCAAGTATTATCTATACTACTCCCTTCTTATCTCCAAATACCAAACAACTCCAAGGAGCCAAAACTTACATACATACCAAAATCACAGACTACTATTTATGCTTACATGTTCTTTCTGCATTTTCTTTCTTCTCTGGGTACTTTTTAACTTAACCAACCTTTAGAACCCTCATATCTATTCTCTCCATTGTGAACCCCTTTTCATGCAGATATGTATATCCAATATGCACATGCTTATCTATGCAGTGAAGTAGCATCATAATGACTTACTTGCTCAACTGATACTTCAACACTGAAAGTGGAAGTTAACCCCACAGAAAGCTGCTAAAGTGCTATTTGGTGATGAAGGTTAGGGGAGAGAGTTGCTATATGGAGTATTTCAGTTAGGGATGGAAACTATGATAGATTCTTCCTAACTTAAACAATACAATACGTGAGTTCATTCTATGCCCCTCACGTGTACTATTCATCTCTACTGACTCACCATTTGTCATAATTATAATCTATAATTGAGCCTTCCTAACTTAAACAATATTATCCCCATGTTCCTCAAGTGTACTATTTATCTCCACTGATTCGCCATTTGTCATAATTACAATTTGTCATACTTACCCAAAAATGCCAAATGAAAGCATATACAATCGTATGAATATGCCAAACAATATGTCAGTCACAAATAACTTATGTCTAACTTTCTTGTATCTTAAGTTATATATGTAACACTCGCATACCCCTTAGAAGGATATATGAATGCCACACAAAACCGCACAAACAAATCAAAGCATACAAAAACTTCCAGTAAACAATTCAGACAAACATAGATTAAATTACATAGTACGTAACACAAATTCACTGAAAAATCTAAACCAAACTGAAGTATTGTTGTTACAAACTTACAAATAAATTCACATATACATATCAGATGCAAGCCCAAAAGTCAAACCAAATATTTTACATTATTTTCAAAACAACACTTAGACTTCATTGGCCATTACGGTTATCTTGTCCCAATCTTTATAAACGTCGCTCAGAACTTACACGGGGCAAATCCATCGTGCTAAGCATATAGCTTAGTGAGTAATAACTAAATTATGCATAATTTGACAATTAATCATACTGAATGAAATTGCAGCAAAAGTAGATATTAAATTTTAGAATAGTTGCATAATTGACAGAACTGAGTATCAAAGAAGGAGCAATCCCTTCAGTTTAAAACATCATTTTGTTTATTTCAAAATCCAACATATATCAAAATACACAATCAGATGACTGCTAATCCATCAATAAAAGTAGGTAATGGGACTCATACAAAAGATACCATAATTGGTATCATATCACTGAAGAGACTTATATTTCAATAACAAAAGACACCAAAGTGTCAATAACAAAAGACACTGAAGCGTCAATAACAGAAGACACCAATGTGTCAGACACTGAAGTGTCACAGAAGCAGTTGCAGACCTTTCTAGGCATGCCTATTTGCCCACAACTAGGACTGAACAGTTTTAAAACAAAACAAGGTCCTTTCAGACATTTCATGTGCAAAGCAAGTAGTCAATCATATTCACAGTTAAATAGCAATTCCAATGATATAAACATGCAGCAAACGCCTCAGGCACTCATTGTCCGAAATTCAGAACACAATTAGCATAAGTCAAATTTAATTCAGTAATAAAAAAAACAAATTAAGGTGAGACCATCTTAGGTTACTCACAAAAGTTACCATCTAAATTACTTACAAAATCTCCCTTATTGCTTGAGGCCTCGATGTCTCGGCAATATCTGGAATCGGTTGCTCGATGGGTTCCTCTAAAATATTTAATACAAACACATATCATTATTGTGCACAATTATAAACTCAATTATGCACATGCATGTATACTGAATATGTATGATGCATGTTTATGACAAATTCTGGGTTTCTTATCCTTAATCTTGTCACATTCTCAATCATGTGAAATCATACTCAATTCCTCAATCCAGCTTTATTTCACAACTAACTTTTGGGTCCACTTTGTTCAATTATTATCATCAGGTAGGTAAGGTAATTAGGTTATACTTACTTATAAAAAGTTGTTCCTCTTTGTATTAGGTTTCCAATGATACCAAGTTCATTCAATTTGGGTTAGTATACTGAAAGTTATGCCCAAAAGATTTCAGACTGTTCTTAAGCTTGAACAGAATTTTTATCTCCACTTCCAATCAGATTCTGAAATTTCTAGAACAGAATAAGAATTCCATCACTTCATAAAATTTGTAGCCTTATGAATCTAGTTTAATTCAAAATAAGAATCACTCCATATGGAAAACTACAGATCAATATATAATCAGAATACTGAAGTATGTTCAGTAAAACTATCCCAGTTATTATACTTCAGTACAGTCATATTTCTAACTTAAATTCTTCAGTCAATCCATTTCAGAAAGTCCTAATTTTTGGTGGAGATGAAGATTAATGTATTAATAGTCCATTGGTTCAATTACTATGTCAATTGCATGTCAGGAGAAGAAGCTATAACTAAAAGAATGAAGGATGTTCAAAATTGTCAAACAACATTATGCACTACCTTTTTTCCAACTTCTTCCAGCTCTTCCTAAAACAGAACTTCGGGTCAATCTTTCACGGTCATTTTGACAAAGAATATGATAGATTTAGACAAAACATTCTTCTGAAAAATTTTTCCTTTATGCCTTAAGGTTCTCATGACACTAAAATCATGCAGTTTGGTTTAGTATTTTGCAAGTTATACCTAAAATACAGTATACTATTCCCAAACAATGACAAAATCCTAATTTCAACTTTAGGCTAAAATTCATCATCCTTCGGGACAGAAACAAAATTACATTACTTAATGAAAGTTGTAGGTAGATGAGTTTTGTTTAATATATAATGAAAATCACTCCATTTGGATATCTACAGGTCAAGTTATAGCCTAAAAACCAACGAATGTTCAGTGAAATCTGTCCACTGAAACCATTACAATTCATTCACATCTTACACTATCAACACTCTTACTCCAACCTTTATCCTTTTTACCATAATTACACCTTATTAATTCCTCAATTACACATCCATTTCATGTCCAGAACTTAATGCATCAACAAATAAATACACATTCTATCAAATCATGCATCAAATACTTCATAGGATAACATGCAATCAAGATTAGTATTCTTATACCTTCTTTAACACAAGTTCCTCCAATCTAGCATTTCAAGTAGAAATTACAAATCCAATATTAAGAAAACCAAGAGGACAGCAACACAAAATAATGGCAGGATCTAGCTTCCTTAAAGCAGTAGCATGCAACTTTGTCAAGTGAAGAAGATGACCCAAAAATGCAAGTAGAAAAATCTAGGAGGTGTGAGTAAGAGAGGGAGTTTCGGTGGTGTGAGAAGAAGTTTTAGAAGAACTCAGCAAAATAGAACCCCTAGGAGAAAAATTGTCTTCTCTCCAATGCTAGGTGTCACCAACTAGTAACAACATGTGTCTTCTTGCATGTTCTACACTTGTCCCAATTAGGAGCTGTCATTTGCCACCAAAAATTAGTCCATGTATTAAACATCAATAAACTATATTGATTTAAGTTGACAAACTTGTCTTCATGAAAGTTGTAGCTTATCTTCTTAACTTTCCAATGGTATAAATTTTGTAATTTTTGGACATTGGAATCAAAAGATATGACACTTATAAGTTTGAGTGTCATATTTATCTTGCAAAAAAAATCACTACAACCTAGAGTTTTAAATACTTTCAAGCCTTCTTATCACTAAATCTTCACCTAAACCTTATGTAAAGTAGCCATAACATATTTTCCGAGACCTTGGGCTCAATATTAATACCTTAAATCTCTATGATTCCAATTTAATTCCAATTCTCCAAGTATGATTCTTTAAAAACATAAGTCATATGGAATACATGTTCAATGAAACATTCCAACTAGGCTACAATTTGGGCCTTACAATTTTCTCCCGGTTAAAAGAATTTCGTCCTCAAAATTCATACCTGATCAAAATAGTTGAGGATACTGAGCCCTCATAGTCTCTTATGGTTCTCATGTTGCTTCCTCGAGTCCATGATGTTGCCAGAGTACTTTCACCAACAATATTTGCTTGTTCCTAAGTTGTCTGACTTCTCTTGCTAATATAGAAACAGGCCCCTCTTTATAAGACAAATCTGGTTGTACTTGAATTTCTTGCACAGGAATCTTATGTGTGTCATCAGACCAATATCTTCTCAACATAGAAACATGAAACACATCATGTAATTTGGCCAATTCTCCAAGAGGAGCTAATTGATAAGCTACTAGTCCAACTCTCTTCAGAATCTCATAAGGACCAATATAACGTGGACTGAGGTTACCTTTCTTCCCAAACCAAAGTATGTTTTTCCAAGGCGATACTTTCAAAAATACCTTTTCACCTACCTTATACTCAATATCTCTTCTTTTTAAATCAGCATAGGACTTTTGTCTATCACTGGCAGCTTTCAATCTTTGTTGGATAACTTAAACTTTTTCATGAGTATCTTTCACAATTTCAGGACCGATAATCTTGTTTTCATTCAATTCAGTCCAACATACTGGAGTTCTATACTTTCTACCGTACAACGCTTCATAAGGTGCCATGCCAATGCTCGTCTGATAGCTGTTGTTGTAAGCAAACTCAATCAGAGTCAGATAATTATCCCAACTCCCGGGAAACTCTAACACACAACCCCATAACATATCTTCCAATATCTGTATAACTCGTTCAGATTGTCCATCTGTCTGGGGATAGAAAGCAGTACTAAACTTAACCTGAGTTCCTAGAGCCTTTTGTAAACTTTTCTAAAATCTCGAAGTAAATCGAGTATCACGATCTGAAATGATAGATAATAGTACTCCATGTAGTCTCACTATCTCATTTACATACAAATCTGCAAGCCTATCTAAAGAATAGTCAGAACGAACAGGCAAAAAATGAGCAGATTTGGTGAACTTATCTACGATCACCCATACAGCATCATGCTTCCTTTGAGTAAGAGGTAGTCCAGTGACAAAATCCATGGTAATGTTATCCCATTTCCATTGAGGAATAGAAATAGGATGTAACAAACCAGATGGGACCTGATGCTCCACTTTAACCTGTTGACATGTCAGACATTTTGCTACATAATCTATAACATCCCGTTTCATACCTGACCACCAGTAATACTGCTTCAGATATTGATACATCTTGTTTCCCCCTAGATAGTAAATACTATATTATGAGCCTCAAACAATAGCTTCTTCTTCAATTCATCATTAGCTGGCACACATAGCTGATCCTTATAATACAATTCACCATCACCATGTACAGAAAAATCAGACTGTTTACCTTCCTGAGTAGCCTAGATAAGTTGTTGTAACTTATCATCAGCTCTCTAAGCATCACAAATTTCTTGTCTCAACTTAGGCCTTGCTTTCAGTTGAGTTATTAAAGCACCATCAGATTCGAGTTCCCATTCACCTTGCTTCACTGATAATGCTGAAATTGTCTTTCGACTCAAGGCATCTGCTACAACATTAGCCTTACCTGGATGATAATCCACAATACAATCATAGTCTTTAAACAGTTCCAACCAATGTCGTTGTCTGAGATTGAGTTCTTTCTGAGTAAGCAGATACTTCAGACTCTTATGATCTATGAAAATTTTACACCTTTCACCATACAAGTAGCGCCGCCAAATCTTTAACGCAAACACTACCGCTGCAAGCTCTAGATCATGAGCAGGGTAGTTCTGTTCATGAGTCTTTAGTTGCCTCGAGGCATAAGCAACTAGTTTTCCTTCCTACATCAAAACACAACCCAAACCTATTTCAGATGCATCACTAAACAAAACATACTCCTTACCAGAAACAGGTTGGACTAATACAGGAGCTTCAGTAAGCATACTCTTCGGCTGATCAAAGCTACTCTGACATCTATCAGACCATTCGTACTTCACTCCCTTTCGTAACAGTTTAGTTAAAGGGGATGCTATCACTGAGAATCCCTTAACAAACCGACGGTAATAACTAGCCAGACCTAGAGAACTTCTCACTTCTGTTACATTCCGTGGTGGCTTCCAATTAATAATCACTTCTATCTTACTAGGATTAACTCTGATTCCTTCAGACGAGACAACATGCCCTAAAAATGATATCTCCCGAAGCCAGAAATCACATTTACTCAACTTAGCATACAACTTTCTTTCCCTCAAAGTCTGTAATACAATTCAGAGATGCTCGGCATGATCCTGTTCATTCCTAGAATAGACTATGATATCAGTAATAAACACTACAACAAACTGGTCCAAATAAGGCCTGAATACTCTATCCATCGGATCCATAAATGCTACTGGAGCATTAGTTAACCCAAATGGCGTTACTAAGAATTCATAATGTCTATAACAGTTCCTAAATGCAGTCTTCGGTACATCCACATGCTTTACCCGAAGCTGATAATACCCCTATCGTAGATCTATCTTTGAAAACACTCCTGCATCTTTGAACTGATCAAATAAGTATTCAATCCTTAGCAATGGATACTTATTCTTCACTGTGACTCTATTCAATTGCCTGTAATCGATGAACATCCGTAGTGTGCTATCCTTCTTCTTAACAAATAACATCGGTGCTCCCCACGGTGACACACTGGGTCTAATAAACCCCTTATCCAGAAGTTCTTGTAACTGTACCTTCAACTCCTTCAACTCAGTAAAAGCCATTCTGTACGGTGCTCTGGATATAGGAGCAATGCCAGGTATAACTTCAATAGATAACTCCACATCTCTTTCAGGAGGGAGTCCAGGTAATTCCTTAGGAAATACATCTGGAAATTCCTTCACTACAGGAATGTCAACCAGTTTTCCACCCTCCTTTTTAGAATCAAGCACAAAAGCTAGATAAGCTTCACAACCCTTCCTGAGAAGCTTTCAGGCTTGCATAGCAGATATCACCTTAGCTAAAGAGTTAGTGCAGATGCCATGCAATATTACTTCAGATTGATCAGATCTCCTAAGTATAACAGTCTTAGCCTTGCAGTCAATTATTGCCTGATGCTTGGATAACCAATCCATCCCCAAAATCAAATCAAATTCGTGGAAAGGCAATCTGATCAGATCTGCTACATAGTCATTGCCTTGAATCATAATTGGACAATTCCTATACACTTGATTAACCAACACACTACTACCCAGAGGACTAGTTACCTTTATATCATACTCTAACTGATCTATAAGCATCTCCTTATCAAACACTTATCCAACACAGATATATGAATGTGAAGATCCAGGATCAATTAATGCATACATTTCGGAATCAAAGAGAGAAACCATACTAGCAATAACATCCGGTGCATCCTGGTCCTCACGAGCTATTAGTGCATAAGCTCGAGCCGAAGTAGTAGGCACAGCTAGGTGATTCACAGTTTCTGATTGGTTACTCTGATTCGGTTTATTCTGCCCAGATCCTCCTCGACCTCTACCACGTCCTTTGTTCCTAGCAAATGTATGAAAGACCTCTCCACTGACTTGTGATGTTTGAGCTTGGTTGAGAGGGCAACTGGCTATCTTATTCTTAGTACTACCACAGCGAAAACAGGCTCCCGTAGCCCTTCTGCAAACACCCCAATGATGTACAGAACGTTCAGGGCACTCTGGGGGTTCAGAACCTCGACCTCCAGACTACCCCTTACCAGAAACAGCTGAAGAGGGAAAGTTCTATCGCCTTTCCCTAGTCACAGATCTCTGAGCATTCTCCGGTGTAGAAGTAGCACCTTCCCAACTTTGTTACCCCAAGGATTGGCCACCTCTAGTAGAGCCTCTTCTCTGACTTCTTTCTTTCCTGATCATCTCTTGTATTTCTATTTTCATCG
>JANZXR010000009.1:5971983-5985380 GCA_027575705.1 Erythroxylum echinodendron
TAAAAGTGCTTTTTATTTTTATGTTGCCAAACAGTCTACTGTATGAAGCTCTTTTTAAAAAGCTATTTTTTAATTAATAGCCAAACAGTCAACTGACTTTTTAAAAAAGCTCTTCCTAGAAAAGCTCTACTAACAAAAGCTCTATTGACAAAAGCTCTACTGATATAAGCTCAACCAAACAGGTACTAAATCCCATTAGTTGTGGCATTCAATCATCTAAAGTCTTAATCTAGGTGATCAAGCTAAATTAGGACTAAATATGCATTTAATCAAGCAATCAATACCACAAAAATTGTCCTAATCTAATATCAATCTTAACTTTAACCGAAAAGAAAAACTTACTCACACATATTCATCAATGTAACATAAATCATGGTCATAATATATGTTTGCAATGATTAAATCCACACAATTAAAATAAATAAGGAAAAAAAGAAAACAAATTAAAACACCCCCTTTTCGTAGCTGTATTTTCTCGTGCCACCAACTTCTTCTCTTCTTTCAATATAACACTACTCTCCTCTTTTAATGCAGCTGCCAACTTTCTAGCCTTCTCTTCCACATTGTTAATTTTCTTCAGCTCTTCCAGGTTCTCTCCACCAGTTCCTTCCTTCGTAGATTGCCACCTCCAGCTTTATTTTTGTGTCTCCACTAGCTGCTTCACGTATTCCCCAAGCTACCAGCTCAACATTGTGTGAGTAGAGAGTCTTTAGTAAGATAGCTGTAATGTTTTTTTCCTCCAAATGCTGCAACATTCCTCTCTTTTTATGCTGCCACTTGCTTCATTGTTTGGTTTCCATGCAACTGCTTCAACTTGGTCATGCCTCCAGCTGCTTCAACTTGGTCTCTTCAATGTGTTTTTCCTCAAGCCACGTATAAATCCTCTTGCTTCAATAGCTGTCTTCATCCTCTCCTCTCTCCACATGCTGCTTTGTTGTTCACCTTTTGCCACAGCTGCTCATGTCATCTTGCAACCAGTAGCTTCAACATGATTTTTGTTTCTTAACTACCAATTGCTTGCCTCAACGTGAGTGAGTGGGGAGTCTTTAGTGAGTGCTGTGCATCAGTGAGGGATTGGCTCTTTCAACTCCTCTCCAACAGCTAACTTATATTCATCTCTCCCCAACTCTCTTGTTCTTTTCGTCTTTTTTAGGCCACCAGCTAATGTTATTCACCAGTGGAAGGTTCAACGTCGCTACTTCCATGTCCACCTTATTCACGCCCATTACTCTCCAATGCAAGCTGCTTTCTTTCTTTTCTTCTCACTATTCAGTGTCCACGTCACCAGCTTTCTATGTGATTTTAGAAGATTTTTTCCACCTTTTACGCATAGATGTTGTCTTCTTGTTCTTCTATATACGCCGTTAGCCAACTTCTTTTTGGTTTGATGTGTATTGAATGTCAAACTTTGCTTCACGCATAACCAAAATCCTTCTTTTTCTTTTTGTCGCCAGCTGCCCTTTGCTCCCTTTGTTTTTTTACGTTTTAGCCTCATCTTTATACAAAAACCTTGGCTTCTACTATACAAAATGTTAACATTTAATTGGGTGGCTAAAACGTTAACATTTTGGCTCTTGCTTCCTTTAATAGATTTTTTTCTTTAGGCTTTTAAAGGTCCCAAAATCTAGCATGTGCCTAGAAGTAAAACAACTCTCAATTAGTGCAATTTAGACATTAAATGGACAAGAGTTTAACAAATTATGTATCAAAAATTAATACAAAATGTCCATTAACAATATCATTAGAGGCTAGACACTTATACAGCTATAGTAGTTAAGAAGATCAATTTTGGAAACGGTTCGAGGGATATTAGAAGAACATTCTCAAGCTTCGAAATAAGGTATGAATTTAGATTCACGCTTATTATTATTTATGTTTTAATCATTTTGTAGAATTAAATTGATCTTAGTTTTAAGAAACCAATTTGAGAAAAAGTTTCGTAATTATTCTACTACGGTCGGGATTGGATTTAGTCCTAATTTCCCTATAAAACATCTATTCTTAGTTTTGAGTCTATTTTTAACTACCGACTAGCTAGTAAATAAGGCCTTGAAAAAGAGTGAATTCTTCCAAATTAGCTGATACTAGCCTACCTTTAATGAGAATGTTCTAATTAGATAATAACAAGAAGCATTGGAGAAGATATAAGATATATTACCCGATAATCTTATCTTTTATATTCTGATTGGGATTATACTGAGCAAAAAGACTCATAATTCTTAAGGCACCATTGAATTGGCAATCCCAAGTATTCTTTTAGTATGAGGGAACCAAATTTGGCATTTAGAGAAAAATTGGCTGCTAAAAATATTAAAGCAGTCCTAGAATAAAAAGGGTTTTGGTTGGTCCAATTATCATACCAAAGCTAAGAGTTTTTCCCATTCCCTACTTGGGTTAGGAAGTATGGGTAAATATTGTCTCTTATTCTCAAAATTTGAATAAGGCACTAAAAAAATCCTTATTAGACTTGATCTATAGAAGTTAGCATTGTTTAGATAATACTTATCGATCCATTTAGACCAGAGAGATTTAGCCCAAGTTCGTTAAATAAGAGATGAAGCAGAGCAGATGCTCATGGATGAAGATAACGTCAAGAGTAGATGACAGAGGTACTTCTATGGCCTTTTTAATGAAGGCATCAAGGACAATATCTCTTTAGGTGACTTTAACAAGTCTGAGATATTTCATAACTTTTCTCGATGTAAAAAAATCACAAGGGAAGAAATTGAAAAAATCTTTGAGGGAGATGAAAAGTAGAAGGGCAGTAGGACAAAATGAGATACCCAAAGAGGTAAGGAAGAGCCTAGGTATTGAAAGTCTTAATTTGCTAGTCAAGATTTTTAATGTGATCCTCGAGTCTGCCAGAATGTCAGATGAATGGAGACTAAGTATATTAATTCCTTTATACAAGTACAAAGGTGACATCCAAAATTGTAACAACTATAGAGTTATTAAACTACTTAGTGATGTCTTGAAGTTGTGGGGAAGGTAATTAAGAAGAGAGTAAGAAAGGCAAATTTTATATCAAAAAACCAACTTGGCTTTATGCCATGAGGGTCTATGACAGAAGCCTCACTCCTCTTTAAAAGATTAATGGAATATTCTAGAGAAAGACAGAGAATTTGCATATGGTTTTTATTAATTTAGAGAAGACATATGACAGGGTTCCTAGGAAAATCATGTGGAGGTGTTGGAGGTTAAGGGAGTTCCTACGAACTATATACAGGTGATTAGAGATATATATGGAGGGGCAATGACTATAGTAAGAACGATAAGAGAAGATAATAAGAAAATTTCTATTGGTATTGGGCTACATAAAGGCTTCGAATTGATTGCTTTTTTGTTTGTAGTAGTGATGGATGAGCTTACCAAAAATATTCAAGGAAATGTACTTTAGTGTATGTTGTTTATTAACGATATTATATTAGTAGATGAGACAAAAGAGGGAGTCAATGTCAAGCTAGAATATTGGAGAGAAATGTTAGAGTTGAAGGGCTTTAAAGTGAGCATAACTAAAACTGATTACTTAAAATGCAACTTTTTGGGCCACCAGGTGGTTACTGATATGGAGGTAAAGATTGTATCTAAAGTTATACCAAGGAAGGAGTGTTTTAAGTAGGAAGGAGTGTTGTAAGTACCTAAGGATGATACTATCATCGAAAGTAGTGGAGAGATTGATGAAGATATAGCCCATCATATTAGATCAAGGTGGCTCAAATGGAGAAGTGCCTTAGGAGTTTCATGTGACAAGAAGATGTCACTCAAGCTGAAAGATAAATTCTATCGCTTAGCAATTATGCCAATCATGTTATAAGGGGTGGAGTATTGGCCCATCAAATAAATACATAATAATAAGCTTTTAGTAACGAAGATGAGCATGCTCCATTGGATGTGTAACCTTACCCAGAAGAGATAGGGTCAAGAATCTAATGCTAAAAGATAAATTAAAGGTGGCTGGTATTAATGACAAATTGAGAGAGACAAGGCTTAGTTAGTTCAAACATGCTAAAAGGAGACACCCTAATGCTCCAGTGAGAAGATGCAAGAAAATAATATTGAGAGACTGTAAGAGGAGAAAAAGAAGGCCTAAAAAGAAATGGGGAGAAGTGATCAAGAATGATATGGCTAGGTTAGATCTTATCGAGGACTTAACCCGTAACAAGAAAATTTTGTGTACTATGATACAGGTAAAGGATCTCGTTTAAAGAGGGCATTCGCATTTTGGTAAGTTATATTAAACCATATCCTTTGCATTTACTGCATATTACTTATCTTCTAGTTAGTTTCCTACCTAGCGTAATTAATTTTGTGATAGGCCTAGTTAGCGTTACTCTGGTACATGTATTTTTTGGTATGTATTTTTATATTACCATTTATTGTTAATCATTGACATATTATGTACATACATTATTTTTGTATTGCCTTACCTTTTTTCTCTTTATTATTTATTTGTATTTAATTATTTTTATTATCTTTTTATGTTTATTTGTTTTAATTATTTACTTATTTTATTTTTTTAAATATGTATGCACATCCATTTATAATTTTGTAGTATCTTTATGACGTATTACATGTGACTCTATTGGAAATAGTCTCTCAACTAGGTAAGGATAAGAATGTATACTATTAGATCTCCTCAAATCTCGCACCTCAGTAGGACTTTAACTACGTGATGATGATGATAATGATGACTAGTTTCTCTATCAATAAGTAGTTTCCATACCTTTTTAGTGAGAAACACATTTTATATTGTATGGATAGGTGCTAGTCCATTCCACCCTGTTGTTTAGGCAGACTTAAATCAGCCCAATTAAATTTTAACCTTTGCATCCTTTTCCCCTTTAGTCTTTCCTGACCATAGGGCGTTTTTGATGCATAGTTCAATTTCCCTAACCAGTTTCTTATACAGGTATAAATGCATAGACCGATGAAAATTGAGATTCCTTATAATTAAGGATATGAGTTGAAGTCTCCCAGTAGAAAGGAATCTATTATGCCAATTATTGATTTTATCCTTAAGCCTCTCCAACTGAGGTAAGCAATTTGTAAACCTGAGCTTCTTAGTGGTAATAAGTACCCCTAGATATTTAAAGGGAGCATAATTGATAAATAGACTAGTAATAGATCTTAGGGCCTTAAAATTTTAAATGTTAGAGGAAATATGTAGCAACTCTTGCAAGTATTAAGCTATAATCTAGAGAGATGAGAGAACTTGTTTAGGATTCTCATATTGATCCTTAACTCATGAGGATTTGATCCACAAAACAGAACTACATCACTATAAAAGATCGATGCAATATTGATAAAAGAGGACTTGCAAATGGGATTAACACTAAAGGTTAATGAAAATGGACTAGTGGGACGAGAGGAGATCACATCACTAGTAAAGGGTTTGATGCAAAATAAAAGCAATATTCATCGACAAATTAACATGATGAAGGAAGTTATGGTTAGGGCAGTAGGAAATGATGGAGCTTCCACAAAATCTCTCAGAGAAGTGGTTGATATAATTAGAAGAATAAGTATAAATAATAAGGGTTCGTTTCAAGACTGGTTCCATCCTGTATCTCTTAGTTTCTTTCTGTGCTTTCTGAATGCCAAGTTGTCGACTTCTAGTTTATTGTATAAAGTCAACTGTAACTCCTTGACATCACAGAAGGAAAATATAAAAACTTCCCATTAATAAAAAGTATTCTAGTTTACTTATGAGTGAAAAGAATATCTGCATAATCCGAATAAATTTGATATGAGTCAGGTTTCTGTAATGGGAGTGAATGGTTTATATGATGCATCTCTTAAATGAACCACATATATGCTGAAAATGATAGGAAAGTAGAATATATAGGGCAAAGGGTACTATAATTTTTAATATGGGCATAGTGTAAAGTTTACTAACAATAATTAAGCTTGGGTTAACCATTGTCAAAATGACTAGAACTAGTTATTTGGATAATTGACCCTTATCACTTATAAACCCTTTAACATTTTCATGCTTAGTCAATATGGGATACTCTAACACTCTCCCTCAAGTGCAACTGAAACTGGACATGCAGTAGTAGTAAACAGATCAGACCGTTGGGATTGCACATCTAGACGGACAACCGGGAAATTAATAATCTAGACCAAACCTACTTTAGTACCATATTGGAATCTTTAATATAGGCAGATTGTAGAGTCCACTAATAATAATTGGGCTTGTGTCAACCATTGTCAAAATGACTAAAACTAGTCATTTGGATAGTTGAGCCTTACCACATATAAACTCTTTAACATTTTAAAGTTTAATCATTGTGGGATACTCTAATAAGAGTAAGGAATCGTCTGATCAATAAATAATAACTATAATTATTATATAGACTGATTTTGGGATTTTAAATTTTGGAAATTTTAGTTTTCACTCCTCTCTGGTATCATTGAATGTGAAAAACACAAAGATCAATAAAACTACCACTCGGAGAGTTTTGAAGGATGAATTCCTTACTAAATACTTTTTTTAATCTAAGATAGCAAATACGGGCAGAAATAATCTCTAATATATATATATGGTAGTCATAAACAGTTGTTTAAGGCTACAGAGTTACAATCGAAGAGAATTTAATTACAAACAATTTGACCTGAATTTTCATATTCCTTTCATATTGAATTTAAATTAAAAACTATAATATCAAAACGTTTACCTAAATAAACATGCTAATACAGATAGAGAAAAATCGAATATAAACCTTACCTATATATCCCCCTTTCCTCAATAAGTTAGGGTTGACAATGGACTTATCCATGGGCCTAAATTTGGATATTTTCAATGGATCGACCCCTAGTTTAAATCAGGCTTAGATTAATTCGAGGCCCAATAAACATAAAATACAACATAATTTGTTCAAGAAATTATTGACATATTTCAATGAAAGATTTAACTTAAATTGGATTTGACTTAAAACATAACAAATAGCATAAAATAAAAAAGGTGGATAATACATTTTACAAACAAATTATGGACAACATGTTATATTTAACCACCATAAGACTAGTTATAATATATTTTATAAACCTTATATATAGATATATGAAAATTATAATAAAATACATCTATTAGCTGTTAAAAGAATCATTCGTTACTTGTAAGGAACTAAAGGTTAGATTGTTGTACTAGAAAGGTAAAAGGTCATATTAGCTTCTAAAAGAATCATTCATTACTTGTAAGGAACTAAAGGTTAGATTGTTGTACAAGAAAGGTAAAAGGTCATATTTGTTTGGATTTACTGATGATGATTATGTAGAAGATCATAATGATAGAAGGAGAACTTCAAATTATATTTTTATAATGACAATTGGGGTTATTTCATGGTCATTCACTAATAAAACATATTGTCACTTTACCGACAACAAAAATTGAATTTGTTAATGTAAAGAAATCAGGTTGGGATCCAATCTGATCGCAACATAATAATTGCAAAACTTTTTTGTAATATTTGATTTCCCAAAAACCAAGATCTCTTTAATTATATAAAATGATTAACACAAATCATAATAAATCAGAAACTTAATTCGTACCTTATTCTGAAGCTTGGACTTTGTTTTGTCGTATCCCTTGAACCGTTCTTGAAACTGATTCGTCTCAACCACTATAGCAGCACAAGTGTCTGGCTTCTAATGGTATCCGTAGAACATGTTAAGAGGACTCTATAACTCTTACAGAGAGGGTTAAGCATGAAGTGTTAGCTCGATAGAGCTTAAGCCTATTTATAATAAGCTTTGGATGTTTTAGTAATTTAATTGAAATTAAATTCTAATTTCAATTAAACTTTAATTAGAATTACAAATAATTCTAATTAAATACCAATTATGCCTATATAAGATTCAATATCTCATATTGATCCTTATTTATTAAATATCTCATATTTAATCATAAATTTTCTCAAACTTTACAATCAAGTCTAACTTGATTAAATTAACTTTGCTCTCATCAACCCATTATATATGTAAGACCTATTAGGTTCCCAAATATGTTGGCAATGAATATAAAATTAGATAAATTAAAAATCATTTTAATTTATATTTAATTCTCCAATTAAACAATTTATAATCATATATCAAGATTGGCGTCTAGCAATGCATCATGACCGTAATATTTAGGAATGTCAAAGTAGTTTTGACTAACATTTTTCCTTGCATGATTTTTTTTGTATAATTCAATCCTTTCATCATACAATGTTCCGATTAGACATAGAGCATGAAATTAATGTTTACTCTATTTATGAGTCTAATCATATTAGTTCTCTGCCATTAGCTATTGATTCAATTAATGACATTCGTAAACTATTTACAAAGCATCATTTCACCTTGGCCAAGGATTTCCTGAATCACTACTAATTAAGAACAGCGAAACATTCTCCCTAATTACTTTAGGCTGATGAATCCTTTCTTGATCACATAATTACCTCTACATAGTCCATGCTACATCCAATGACTACCGATTAAATGACTCATGATTAAATAGATTATAAGTAGTATCAAAACATAGCAATCCCCATACAAGATAAATTTGATAACCTTAATTCAAAGAATCACTTATACAATTATCACATTGAGAATTCCATAGACATACAAGTAATGTTCCAAATGGATTTCTCACATCAGGTCCATTCAGTGAACTTGTTCTCTAACAAGTACCCACACGTTTGTTTAAGTATCTTTATACTTTAGCATATGAGATCGACTATTTCCTTCATAAGGAAAAACAAAACGTATGCTAGTATTTTTACATTCTGTTAATGTCCAATATTAATAGAACAATGACTAGGAACATTTAGGAATAATACATAAATGAAATATGAATATCATAATTATAATCTCATTATAATTTCATTTGCAATGTATGATTATTCCATGGACTTTATCATATACATCTAAACATGTACAAGATAAAGAATGCCTTTAAATAATTTGTTACTAAAGTACAACCAAAGCGATTGGTTGTAGGGCATAAACCAACAATCTCTCACTTGCACTAAGCCAATCATTTAAGAATCTCATACCATATCATCATATGACGATTATTTTACTACTAGCTTAATGAGAGAATTCTACGAGATTCTCTATAGTGAGCACTTGCTTAAGTCTTGCAACTCCCTTCTTAATTATCATCATAATTAAGAAAATTTGCCTAAACAAATTCTTAGATCTTTGATGAGACATTAGCTCCTCATGCAAGCCCAATGGCTCTAATGTTCTATAGTACGTTACTGTCTTGAACAATGCAAAGAAACTCTATCAAGTTCTCTAAAGAACTTGTTGATCCAATTAATCATTTCCACTAAATGAAAAATGTATTATGGCTCAATTAACAACTATTGCTACATTGGAATAGTTGTTCTAAGTAAATAAACCTTAATTAAGATTTACTTCTAAAGTTATATCCTTATTATCTTGAACTCAAATATCAACTCACACATAGAGTAATGGATATTTTTAATACTTTATAAGTATCTGATATCTTAAATACTAAATATCTTTAGTACATTATCTATGTATTTGGACTTAGAATAAGTTAATAACGTCCAATCTATCTTTATAGATCTAATTCCCAGACCAACAAGAGTTGTTTTTAGACAATTACGTGTTTAACAATTGAAAGTTATAACTATAGTTCTCTGAGAGCAATATGTTTCCACATACTCCTACTAAAGAGGAAAACTATATACTTCTACTAAACTTCTCATAGACAAAAATTCACAATCATCTTCAAAAACAAACTTTTTGAATTCATTATGAACGTGAATCTTTCACTGTCTCATAGCCTTTCAACTATACATCAGATGTATCATTAAAGGCATTAGTTCCAATTAGATATAATTTTATGAGATTTGAACCTTCCAAATTCCTTCACACTCCCACTGCTTATCTTAAGAACCATTCTCTTATAAGTATACATTGAATCAAACAATTTTTTAAATGAATCTTTAAGATTATATCCAATCTTTTGGATGTCCCATAACCTTTTATTAACCAATTTAGGTTTAAACTTAATGGATAATGTATGCTTCAACTAAGCATCACATTCTTGAATCATTAACTTTGATTCTTTCAAAGACTCAGCATTTCATATCTAATATGAAATCTTGCTAATTGATTCAATTGGAACTATGAAGGTAAGTTATTTTACTAGGCATCGCTATAGAAGAAATAATATTGCATCCTACAATATCTCATATTGTATTGTTACTCCTTACATAAATCCATACCCTTATGGATTTTTTGTTATGAAGGTATTTACTAAAGAATCTTATTCCTTATAGATAATCGAAAATTTAAAACTTATCATAAGGATCTCATCGATGTGCTTCAACATTTTTAATGCTTAATTTCTATTTAGAAAAAAATAATTTAAACTTTTCAAAATTTTAAGTCAACATTTCATTGAATACATATGACTATATCACATAAAGTCATTAGTAATATAATGAAATATAAGTATAATCCTTTTATGAATTGTCATTCCATCCAATACATCAAATTTATAAATTTAATAATTCAATACCATCATTATCCTTTAACCAAAGGTTAATTTGGTTATTTTGCAACTTTACAAGTTTCACAATTTCCATACGATTCATAATCAAAAGGATAAATATATCCTAGTATGTAACTTTATGATTCTCGTTGTTGTTGATTTAACCAAAATGGCAGAAAAAGGATTGTCTCAGTTATCCAACTTTTAATTCTTGCCACTAATGTTAAGCATAAATCTCCTTTGATCCAACACATGCAAACTCTTTGTATAAAATTGGATTAACTACTTTTACTTGACAATCTATTTCTAACCATGCATTGTACATTACAATAATTTTGAATCTAAATTCAGTATCAAATACTCATAAGCATGAATTAGAAATACATATGATCTTTATCATATCAAATATAGGCAAGAAAAATAATGCAATAATTTTCTCCTAATGACAACTATTATCATATAGTTGCTAAGCCCTTAATTGTAGTCCACAATTATGTTTTTAGTAGGCTAAATTAAGTGAAACAATTTTATCAAGTTACTATAACTTTTAACTCTACTTCTTGCAACCCCTTTGCATTTTTCTATCATAGTGTTAACATACATCTTACATGTTGTATTCAAAGTTTATGAGACATTAGTCAACTCAAAATGTCAATATATTTTGTCATCTATATGATTTTGACATATCTCTATAACTGTCTCCATATCCTCAATAGGGATTATAGCAAAATTGCATACTGGGCACACATATCTATCTTTCTTTTGAGAACTCTTCTCAAACAAGATCTTATGTCCAAGAAATTTAGTTTGCTACGTATCAACTATCCTAAATAAGGTAAATTACACTAAGAAAAAAATATAAATGTAAGAAAAACAAGTAATTAATTATATTTCATGACTATCAAATAAGATTAGGACTTTAATCATGCATTTGGTTACTCCCACTATTTTATTTGAAATAATAGCCCTCATTACTATTCGGAAAGATTACTCTAATATTTCTAGTGGGCTAAGATCCCATTCAAGTATAGTTGACCTTAAATTTACTCATCAAGCCAACTAGACTTAAATTAGGTACATAACAACTTTATCAATCACATCTCATGCGATTCCTAAATCTGTTAGGTGACAACTTTTGTCAAAACATATTTAATATGTTTTTCCTAACCCTGCCTCTAAATTCATATGTTTCCTTTGGCAATGCTCCTCTATTTTTTCTTCAGCCCACGACTCCCCAGCAGCCGACTCATGTGGAGATCAACGCTGTTTTTTCATTTTTTTATTTTTACTCCCCCACGCTAGCACGACTAACTCCTACGAAGGAATTGAATTGTAGAGCCAAAAAATTAATCTTGCTCGTGAATCGCTTCTCTCTGGCCTTAGGAGTTAGGAAACTCATTCAATTCGTTTATTTTTTAGCTACTCACATGTCTCCCCAGATTATTCAACGTCACAAAAACGAAAATTAACAACCACAAGACATACGCAGACAGCCTCATTCCAATTTCCAGAATCAACCAAAAACAGAAATGCAATCGCAACCCACACGCATGTTCTTCTTATTTAGCAATCGAAATAACCATCAATCACACCAAATAAAATTGTTTCTGGCTATTAAAAATTTCCAGATTTTTAGAACAATTATGTTGTTCGGGCCTTTTAGGATTCTAATATGAACTTTTCATATTTCGGAGTTTAGGTTCATACTGTATTACTCTAAAACATCTTTTAGATTTTTGGTTGCAAACTTTTTATAATTCAATTCCAAAATTATAACCAACAACAATCAAATAATTTAATCAAATTATAGAAATAAAAACTAACTCCGATACCACTCACTACAAGAAAATAGTAAATTAGGGACGGAAAATACTGACGAAAATGACAAATATTATGTCGGTATATAACATTACCGATGGAATAAACCGACGGCCAAAAAAGTCAGAGATTAGGCCGTAGCTAAACTTACCGATGGAAAGCTTCTCTACCGTCGGGAAAATTACCGACGGACAAAATAAACCGTCTGTAAAATCAACCGAAAAGTTACCGACCGTCCAAAGTATTTCGTCGCTAAATTTGCCGACGATAAATAACTTTCCTGTATGTAAATTTAGCATCGGAATGTTTCTAATACGATCGGTAAAGTTACCGATGGTAACGTTTTGTCCGTCGGTAAATTCGGAACTATTACCGACGGAAATTATTATCTGTCGGGATAGTATGTAGACAATTACCGACGTCTTGCATATTTTCGTCGGTAAAACTTTTATTAAATTTTTAAAAAGTATATATTTCCATTATATTTAAATTATAACGGTCGAAAAAATTTATTAATAATATATATTTAATTAGATATAAATAAATAAATAAAAATTTTGATTAATGAAAATAAATTAAAATATCTTTATTAATAATAAAAATGTTACATTGGAAATAATAATATCTGTAATACATAGTAAATGACCAATACTATACTATTGATCAGGAGCAGATGGATTGTCTGGTAGGTGCGGTGGCCTGCTGTCTTTGCCCTTCAATTCATCGAGCTCCCGTCGCAGCTGAGCGTGTAAATCTAACAATTGTTGTTGCGCTGCTATCGTCTGTTGTTGCGCAACCATCGTCTCTTGCAACTAACGCACCTCTTCCAACGTCTATTGCAACTGAGTGGATAATGTCTGCACCGTGCTCTCAAGCGCCTCCACTTTGTTGGACTGCCTAGTAAATGCTGCTGTACTCGACGTGGAGGATTGCGAATAACAAGAATTCGCAAATGACCCTAGTCCGAATATCCTCCCACGACGATCCCTACCACCAACTGCTTCCAAGTAAGTGTCAGTCTCATCAACATTTTCAGATTGCTGAGACCGCCGCTCAATAGTCTGCTGTA
>JANZXR010000009.1:5985480-6006179 GCA_027575705.1 Erythroxylum echinodendron
CCCAGGTGCATAGAGAGCGTCATGGAGAAGCAAAGTATTTCCTCCACGTAACTTGAGCTTATATGTCCCTATTCCTATCTTTCCACTCCTTGACTTCTCCTTTTATATGAGAATAAACATAACTGACGGAGGTTATGTTATGTGGCTGCTCATTTTCATGTTGTCTAACTGCCAACACGGGAATAATTAAATATCAAATTTGTTTACTCGTAAAAGGCATATTAGAAATAAATGCCATATAAATTCAATTCACGCAATGGTATTTCTTAAACACACTTTTGGCTTATATTAATCGAGTACTTAATTTACTGTTGTGATTAACAAAAGGGAGAAAATAAAGCTCTATTAGAAAGTATCACAGAGAATGAGAAAGAAGCTAATAGAAAAAGGTACAAACTAGAAAAAGAAAAAGGCAAAGAAGGCAGTCTTAGTGGCTAAAGGCGAAGCTTACGAGAATTTATAAAGGAGATTGGGTACTATATAGGGAGAAAAGGATATTATGAAGTTGAAAAAATTTAAAGAACGAAAATCGAGAGACTTATAGAAAATTTGATGAACAAGAGATAAAGCAAGGCAGGTGCTCATTGAGGAAAATGACATAAAGAGTAGATAACAAAAATACTTTTATGGCCTTTTTAATGAAGGTGTAGAGGAAAACATCTTTTAAAGGGACCTCAACAAGTTTGAGGAATTTTGTAACTTGTCTTGATGTAAATAGATCATAAGGGAAAAATTAAAAAAAAACTTTTAGGGAAGAAGAGGGGGAGGGTTGTAGGATTGAATGAAATACCCATAGAAGTATGGAAGAGCTTAGGCATCGAAGGTCTTACTTGGTTAGTCAAGCTTTTTAATATGATCTTTGGGTCAGTCAAAATGCTAGATGAATGGAGACTGAATATGGTAATTCATCTATACAAGTATAAAAATGACATCCAAAATTGTAACAACTATAGAGGCATCAAACTACTTAGTCACACCATGAAGTTGTGAGAGAAGGTAATTGAAAAGAGAGTAAGGAAGGCAACTTCTATATTGAAAAACCTATTTGACTTTATGCCGAGAAGGTCTACAACAGAAGCTTTACATCTCTTTAAAAGATTAATGGAATATTACAGGGAAAGATAGAGAAATTTGCACATAGTTTTTATTGATTTAGAGAAGGCGTATGCTTAGGGAAATCTTATGGAAGTATTTGGAGGTTAAGAGAGCTCTTATCACCTATATAATGGTAATTAGAGATATGTATTAAGGGGCAATGACTAGAATAAAGACAATAGAAGGAGATATTGAAATTTTTTTATTGGTATTGAGCTACATCAAGGCTTTACATTTAGCCCTTTTCTATTCGCAGTAGTAATGGATGAGTTTACCAAAAATATTCAAGAAGAGGTGTCTTGGTGTATTTTATTTGCTGAAAATATTATCTTAGTAGATGAGATAAGAGATGAAGTCGATACCAAGCTAGAATGTTGGAGAGAAACGTTAAAGTCGAAGGGTCTAAAAGTGAGCAAGACTAAGATTGAGTACTTAGAATATAATTTTTCGTACCATCAGGAGACCACTGATGTTGAGGAAAAGATTGGATCAGAAATTATACCACAGAAGGAGCATTTTAAGTACCTAGGGTATATCATCCAAAGAAATAAAGAGATCGATGAAAATATAGTCAATCGTATCAAATCAGGATGACTTAAATGGAGAAGTATTTCATGAATTTTATGTGACAAGAAAATACTTATTAAGCTTAAAGACAAATTCTATAGCCTCCTGATTAGGCCAACCATATTATATGGGATAGAGTGTTGGTCTATTAAACAAACACATAACAATAAACTTTTGGTGAGAGAGATGAGGATGCTCCGGTGGATATATAATCTTACCAGAAGCAATCAGGTTAAAAATCTAATGATAAAAGATAAATTAAAGATGGCTAGTATTATTGACAAATTAAGAAAGGCAAGACTTAAGTGATTCGGACATGTTGAAAGGAGATACTATGATCTTCTAATGAGAAGACGAGAGAAACTAAAATTTAGAAACTGTTAAAAGGAAAAAAAAGGACGAGCTATTTACTTATTTTATTACCTTTTTATGTGTATTTGCTTTATTTATTTATTTGTTAGAATTGCATGCACATCCATTCCCACACTTCATGTCTCAGTAGGACTTCAACTAGGTGTTAATAATGATAATATATGCACATTCATGTATAATTTTTAAAATATCTTTATGTTATATTTTATATAGAATTATCGAAAAGAGCTTCTTTAATAGAGATATACTATTTACAATCAGATCTTTCTAAACCCCGTACCTCTACTTTTGATGGAAAAAAAAAGTTCTTTCCACGTCAGGGAAAATCACTCGCTTAATGTCCAATGTCCTTGAATATTCGTACCACGTAAAAAAAAGAAGTCCACGTGGACGTGACTCGGGCCGTCACCTACCTGCGTGTGAGACTAACATTACCAAGCTCCCAAATTAGTGATTGGTTTTTCAGGTCTCTCCTCTCCCCTCCCCTGTCCTCCCCTCCCCTCCCGTATAAATGATAAACCGCCTTGTACCTGATCGAAGTCTCTTCCCTCGCATAGCAAAACCCTAGAAGTTGAACCCATTCAGATTCGCTCTCGATCGTGCCTACTTTGATATTTACGGAGAAGTTGTTTCAGGCCATATATTATAGACAAAATCTCTCTCTGAATTCTCCAAGTCGGTTTTTTGTTCCGATGATCAGCGTATTTTCGTTTCCGATTGTCCTTCTTTCTATTTGTGTGCTTTATTTTGAGTTAAGCTTTCTTTTGATTGGTGTGTATACCTGTTGGTCTATTGTCTTACTTTCATTTCAGAGGAGAAAGTCTTGTACATAATCTGGAACTGTTTCGATTTTTATGAGATGAAGAATTGTTGTGGTTTCGATCCGGAAACGTAACCTTTTTTTTTCCTTTAAAAGATCGAATCTTGTGGCCACGAGTGTCGAATTTTGAAATGATGTTATGAAATTTGATTCCAAATGTTCGGGTTTTGGATGTCCAATTCTTATTTAAAAATTTTGAATTTTCATATTTAATTCTAAAAGTTGATTACCGTTTTATTTTTGAGATGATACCTTCATATAATTCTTTTATGAATTCGGTTCTTTGGCGTCGAACTTAAAAAAAAAATTATAGGATTCGAAGATTGACGTGGTCAAATTTTGGGATGGGCAAGTGAAGTCTAGGTTCTACTTTAAGAGTGATGACTCCTTTGTTTTATTTATGTGATTAGTTTCAATGTTTTGTACACGTAAGATTGGCATACGTGGTTTGCTCTCTTGATCTTATTTCAATTTATGCATTTAGGTCCTGAAGGCAGAGACGTTTTGACAAGGATAAACTTGGAGCATGAGTACACAAACTCAAGGTATAAGGAGCCCTCCTCTAAGGGGATATCGACGGAGAAAAGCATTGCTGGACTTAAACATGCCTCCTTGTGAAATCAGGGATCAGGAAGGGAGTTTAGTTCAGACTTTGCCTCAGGGAGTGGAAGCAAGCCAACAGTCTGTAGCAGCTGCTACAATTGATGTTGAGGCTTTTGACGATGATGTCATTGAGTCATCCCCAAGAGCTTTTGCTGAAGTATGCCCACGCTAACTTTTGCTTGTTATGTGCAATTAAGCTTTTTTCTCTTCTTGTAAGGATGTTTTGGAATACCAATCGTTATGTGCAATTTCATTTAGGCTAAGCACAATGCCCTGAGGACCCGTGGGAGGAGTCTTGTAGTTGATGTGGACACAGGTATACAAACTCCTAGTTACCATTTCTATCTTGTGCTTTGCTATTTATTACTTTTTCTAGTTTTGCATTATTGCTTTCTTAAACTGTATTTGTTGGTCACTCTTGGGTTCATCCTTGTTAATGTCAGGGCTAACGAGTAGGTTCACATATGATAGTAATGCCAACAAGCGGAGAAGAAATCAATTAAACGAATCCGTTATAAACCATGATCGATACATAAATTTGGAAAGCAGTGGCAGCTCCATGGTAAAACCCACATGTCACAGTGCTCAATGGGCCTGATCCTTTGTTGTTATCCTCACATTTTTATTCCTTTATTGGATATTGGATGACATATAAGACGGATTTTGTGCTTGGTCCTTCAGTTTGGTAACTGACTTGAGTTGCCTTCTCCAGTTAGTGCTGTTCGTATTTGTATATAACTACGTACAACAATGTGTGCATGTGTGTGTGCATTGAAGTTATTGCATTGGAGCTGTTGCAATCTAGGTGTCATCATGTGAACTTAGCACCTGCACACCTGCTATAAAGATTTCATTGAACATGATTTTGTGGTGGTGTTCTTATAAGCAACATGGATCTGTAACAAGGTTTTAAATTGTGGATTGTTGGCTACAACCTAGTTGCGGGTGGTTATTATGATTACAGTGGTGCAGCTGCAAATGTGATTGTAGTCTGCAAAACCCTTGATCTTTAGGATTCCAATGAAAAGGTAGTTGAATACATTATTTTTTAATTAAAAAAATTATCACAAAGTGAGTTCTAACACCTTTATTTAACATTGCTTTCTCATAGTAGACAGACCTGTTAATCACAATAGTTGCACCGCAAATTTATAGAATAGTGTTTGGTTGCGTGAGATATAGAGGCATAGGTAGTTATTTTTTGCAATACTGTGGTATTTTATTTAATAAAAATTTGAAGGTTTTGTGAGAACTGCTATACTTATATTGGCAGAGGGAAAATGGACAGTCACCGCTGATACCAATACCTGCTCCTCCCCCCAAGGAGCCAACATTCAGTTGTCCAATTTGTATGGGTCCACTAGTTGAGGAGACATCAACAAAGTGTGGACACATATTCTGTAAGACTTGCATTAAGGCTGCAATTGCAGCACAGGCTAAATGCCCTACATGTAGGAAAAGAGTTGCTATTAAGGAACTTATTAGGGTATTCCTTCCCGCAGCTAGTTGAGGTGATGCTCTCGTCTGATTATTATTTATGTAAGTCTCCTTTACTATCTTTCCTTTCCCTGTTTAAAGGTCGGTTTTCTCTTTAAATTTGCTATGAGTGGCATGATGAACTTTTCCTGAGGAAAAAGAATTTGAGAGCTTTTTGTGTTTGGAATGATAATAATGGAGCGAGTCAGGGGACTAAATTAACTGGTGTAACCTGGCCATAATCAAGTAAAATTTTGTTAAAAACATGCTGTTGGATAAGCTGTTTAAGCGGTCAGGGAAAAGTATCTTTGGCAACTGTTAAAAGTTTAGCGTCAGCTATTATCACAAATCTAAAGTCGTCGGTCAGTTGTGAGGTTGGAGCTAGTGTTTTTAAGGTTCTACTTTTTGTAATTATTTTCATTTATTCAAGTACAACATAAACTTTTATATGGTTTGGATGAGAAACTAATTTGGTTTTTCATTTAATTCTGTAACAGGGTTAACAGAAGAAACCTTTTGTGATGGAGAAATAGAAAAAAAAGGCCGTAGCTTGTATGGTAGATTCTCATTTTTGAACTTGAATTGGGACATGAACTAATTGTGCAGTTCAAACTATTACTTGCCCTCTTAGATCAAAAGTATGTTAAATGAATGATTCTCAAGAGTAATGATATGGTTTTTAAATGATTCTCAAGAGTAATGATATGGGTTTTCTTTTTTAAAACCGAGTTAGTTAGTAATTATATGATAGCAGAAATTTATGGAATTCGGATATAAACATTTCTCTTGTCACTCCTTTTTCCAATAAAAAAAAAGTCCGGCATTTACAATTGATTATTCGCTTCCCACGTGGCTGACTTTATTTGAGTTTTCAGGAATGTCTTCACTTAAATGCCTGCAATGTTGTTGTTCGTTTCTTTCAGTAACTATAAGGGCTGTGTTTTTACTTTTTATTACATCTCCGTATTACAAAGTGAACCCGTGCGACATTTCTCTTAACTACCCTTGTGGCGTTTTAAGTGGAATCATTTAACGCAAATAGGATTGTTTACACTGCGTAAAACAACAGAAGAAGATGGTTGAATTCAATACTGTCAATATGGTGTCTGATAACAATGCATGTCAGCTATATAAATATATGTTGCAGTTTGAGCAGGTAATCATTTCAGCTATTTATTAAAATATGATGATGGACTTTTAGGATTAGAACCTGTAATTTGGTGCTGTGAAATCTTCTCTTGTAATCCAGATACTCCTTTCTGCCAATGACCTTGGGCAATCGTAGAAATATTGTATAACAAAGCCAATTCGCTATTTTGCAGGCTCGGTTCTGAGGTGCATTCTGATAATTCAAGATTTACGACGATAACTTTTTAGTGAACCGACTGAAATGCACCCATCATAGATCAAGTCCCTTGGCCAAGTGTAATGAGCTGGAGCACAACCCTATTGCGGAACGTGGATGACATGATCTTCAAGGACACGGCCTTATTCTCGAATATTGCTTCACTTATATTAATTAATACACGTTCAATTTACATATTAGTAATTCATGTTCTAGGGAAGCCAGAAGGTCTGAATCTGGACCTTCAGTTTAGGAGGCTTATATAAACCCCTGCACTCTTTTATTTTTTGAGGTTCATTTCTTCTGGTTCCGTAAAAGATCAAACAAACCTTAGTTCCATTTCTTAGCTTTCTCACTTAGGTCTACGCCTATTGGTACGTTTATTAGGCATTCTCTTTTTGTTTAGTCAATCTGAATCTAGTTCTAACAGTTCATCTTGTAGTGCTAATCTTTAAATTGAAACCTTGATAGTCGCATGTAGTTTTAGAGTTAACTATAAGGATCTACGACTTTATCATTTTGTCCCACATTGTATCCGTGTTGGGAAGCTCTTAGCCCATATCCTAGAAGTTCAGGCCCTTACTTGCAAAAGTTGCAAGTTTTAAAAAAATCCTTCTCCCAGCCGAATAAAGCTCTCTCCGTTTGTCTTGTACAGTTAAAGGTTCTGTTTTTGGGCCCCAACGGTGTTGTGCTGCAAATGTTACGAAAGATAGGCTGCATTTGAAACGATGATGGATGAGAACTATCGGGACGCGTTCAGAGCACGTTGAACTTGTCTCACGTGTTGTTGCTAGTTGTGTAGGTCTCTGTAACCATTAGCTACTTGTAGGCTTTGAGTTGAGTGCTCTCACAATACGCAATGACACGCTCAATTTGTGAAATGGTGATCTTCGTAAAGACAACAATAGGCTGGGAAAGGAGACAGAAGAGAAGAAGAAACGAGCTCAAAGTCCTGCAGAGCTAAAACAAAATGTAGACTTCTTGACACTCAATGTGATCCTCTGGACAAATTTGTGCATCTGCACCAGTCATATTCAACTGCCAAACATTTTAAGGTTGACGTGTGTCTTGCTTATTTTAAGCCCATCAAATCCTCTTTTCCAGTTACTCTGCTTTAAGAGTATTCTATTAAATCTCATCTATATATTTATGTGAGGTTTACGTAAATGTGTAGATGAAATTTAATGGTACATGATAAGAACATTATATTCGGAACAAAAGATTTGATCCCATTTTAAGAGCTAAATTTTTGAAAATTGAAATTATGAGAACGATATGCGCTCAATTATTGATAGGTTCTAGGCTTGCTACTACTAGTATCTCAGCAAAGGTCGTCATCCAGACTTTGCCACGGATCACTTGACTGTAAAACACATTCCCAAGAAATCTAGGAAACCCACAAAAAATACTAATGCTAACAAAGTTAGATCTTCTTATCATGAAGAAAAGTCAGCTTTAGATAACACTGATAAAAGTGACCAATATATCAGTCACAAAGATGAAGTTGTGTTTTGTTTAAAAAATGTGATAAGATTCGATTTTGACTACGGCGAAATAAATATGAAACTTTTTTATTTTAATTTTTTGAAAACTAAAATAATTTTAATTATGTAAAACGATTAACAAATAAACAATAATAAAGCATGCATTTTAATATATACTTTATGAAGCTTGATCCTTTTTTGTCTTATCCTACGAACTGTTTCCTAAATTGATCTAACTCAACCACCATAGTTGCACAAATATCTGGCTTCTAACAGTATCCGTATAACTGGTTGAAAGAATTTTGTAACTCTTATAGAGAGGGTTAAGCAATAAGTGTTAACTCCATTAGAATTTAGGTCTATTTATAATAAAATTTTGACACTTTAGTAATCTAATTGAAATTAAATTCTAATTTGAATTAAACTTTAATTAAAGTTACAAATAATTCTAATTAAATACTAATTATGCTCAAATAAGATTTAATATCTCATATTGATCCTTATTTAATAAATATCTCATATTTAATCATATAGGTTCTCAAACTTTACAATCAAATCTAATTTGATCGAGTAATTTTCGTTCTTCAACCCATTTTTGTACGTCACCAGGTTTCTAAATATACTAACAATTGATATAAATTATAACCCTAATCATATTTAGGGTTAGATAAATTAAACTTTTTTAAATTTTTCTTTAATTTTTTAATTAAACAATTTATCTCCATAAATCAACATTGACGTCCAACAACACATACTGCCACCCAAATATTTAGGAATGTCAAAGTAATTTTGACTAACCTTTTCGTGCATAATTTTTTCATATAATTCAATCATTTCATTATATAATATTTTGATTAGATATAGAGCATGAAATCAAAATCTACTATATTTGAGTCCAATTATCTTATTTCTTCACCATTAGTAATTGACTCAATTAAAGACATTTAAAAAATATTTTCAAAGTGTCATTATATCTTGGCCAATGATTTCTCAAATCATTACTAATCTAAAACAACAAAACATTCTCCCTAATTGTTTTAGAGTAATGAATCCTACATTGGTCACCCAAATACCTTTATATAATTCATATTATGTCTAATGACTATTGACTAAGCTATCATTAACTATAATAAGTCATAAGTAGTATCAAAATATAGTAATAATATAAGATAACGTCAAATATCTCAAGTTAAAGGATCACTTATACAATCATTACAATGGAAAATTCCATGAACATATAAGTAATGTTCCAAATAAATTTTTCATATGGGGTCAGTTTAGAGAACTTGTTCTCTAATAAGTAGCTACACATTTATTTAAGTGTCTTCATACCTTACTCTATAACATCAACTATTTTCTTCATAAGGAAAAATATAAAAATGTACTAGTCTTTTTATGTTCTATTAATGTTCAGTATTAATAGAACAATGATCATGAACAATTTTGAGATAATACATAAATGCAATATGAATCTCACAATTATAATCTCTTAATAATTTCATTTTCAATGTATTATTATCTCATGGACTTTATCATATACATCTAAATATGTACAAGATAAATAATATCTTTAAATTATTTTATCACTAAACTATAATCAATCAATTGGATAAAGGGCATAAACCAACAATCTTCCACTTACACTAAGACAATCATTAAGTATCTAAGTAAAATATACCTTAACTAGTATTTATTTTTAAAATTAATATCCGTATAAACTTAAACTCAAATATCAACTCATACATAGAATAATGAATTAGTAGTAGTAGTACTACTACTTAATCAAGCTAAATCCCTAAGAGGTAAGTATTAACTATTTACAAGTTTAGGCTAACTACAAGACAAATTACAAGAATCTCTTTACGAGGGATCCTTTATCTAAATCCTAGTATGCCAAAATTTTTTATTGTGAGTCATGTCCTCGGTAAGTAGAATATTGCCATATCATTCTTGATTACCTCCCCACAATTCTTTTTATGCCTCCCTTTTTTCCTTTTACAGTCATTGAGTGTGTACTTCTCACATCTTCTCACTAGAGAGTCTAGGTGTCTTCTCTTAAAATGTCCAAATTACCTAAGCCTTGTCTCTCTTAATTTATCAATAACATTAGCTACCTTCAATCTACCCCTTACCGTTACATTCTAGACTTTATTTCTTCAAGTAAGTTGCACATCCATCGAAGCATCCTCATCTCCCTCACCATTAGCTTATGACTATGCACTTATTTGATGGGCCAATATTCTGTTCCATAAAGCATGATCGGCCTAGTCGCTAAATGATATAATTTGCCTATAACCTTAAGTGGTATCTTCTTGTCACACATATCTAATACATACATCGTAATATGGAACTGTATGATTCTCATCTTGATTTAAACAACATGGCATAAAAGGATAGTCTCGATTATCTAATTTTGTATTCTTGAGACTTATATGAAGCATAAGTCTCCTTTGATTCAATAAATAAAAAATATTTGCATAAACTTGAATCAACTACCTTTACTGAACAATCTTTTTCTTATCATGCATTGAACATTATAATAATGTTGAATTAAATTTAGTATCAAATATTCATAAACATGAACTATAAATACATATAATCTCTATTATATCACGTATAGGCAAGAAAAGTCATGCAATAATTTTCTTTTTATGATAACTATTATCATACTATAGCAAAGCCTTTAATTGATACCCATATTTATTCTTTTAGTAGGCTAAATTGACAAGAACAATTCCATTAAGGTATTGTACCTTTCAACTCTACTTCATGCAAGCTTTGATATCTTGCTATCATGAATGATGTTGACATACATCTTACATGACGTCCTTAAATTTTTGTAAAATATAGTCAAGTCAAAAAGTCATTACATTGTCATCAATATGATTTTGATATATCTCTAAAACTTTTTCATCAAATCCTTAACCGAGATTAATAGAAAAATTGTCTAATAGACATGCAACTTTCCTATCTATGATATGCTTAAATGTTGATACATTTATTCAACTCCACTTAGTGATTAATGCCTTAAATGCTTGGGACACTTACTTTAGCTCTTATTTGATTTAAGGTACAATTCGGAAGCATAACAACTAAAGTGAGCCAAAAGCATACTCATTGAGCCATGTTCTCGATATTCATACTCTATTGTCTTCATAGAGCAAGAAGAAGAAGAAGATTACAAGAAGAGAAGTCAAGATAGAGCATAAAAATGGAGAGGTATTGTTGCTCATGGCTAAGCAATTAAAATGTTACAGTTGTGAGCATTGTGTCATGATAGTAACATGAATTGCATGCATGTGAGACATAAACAATTAAATGAATTTCATGCATGTGTAAAATTTAAAATGTTACATGAATCACAAGATAGGAGGACACCTCACGTGACCAATTTTGTGACATGAATTGTAAGAATGAGCTAGTTGTCACTTTAAAACCTAGTTTTGAATATAAGAAAAAGGTGTGATGGCTGTAACATGGATGACAAATTTGATACACCTCACATTAGTAAGAGAGTTTTGTAACAACTAAAATGTTACATAGATTTTAACCTATCCATTACATTAAAAAGGTAGCTGTCCATTCCATTTAACCTAGCTTTTGGAAGATATGATGAATAGGTTATGTTGTGCGGCAGGAGCAAAAAGGAGAACAACTAACGGAGCATTGGGGAGAGCTGAATCACTTGTCCTTCGATGTTAAGGCCACTTGTCCCACTCCTTTTAAAACCTTTCTTTTATTATAAAAAAAGATGGGTGTGGTTAGCTGAAGTGAAGAGGAGTGTGTCAGCTGCTGAAAGAAGTGGAGAATAAAAAGACGTGGACAGCTGGAACAATGTGAACAACTGAGAGAGGGTGGAGCAACTTGATCACCTTTGTTCAATTAAACCACCTGTCCCATTGATTTTAAGCTAGATTTTATCATAAAGAAAGGAGGGTGGACTACTGGTAAAAGGAGGTGACAACTGGGATAAAAAAGAGGCAAAATTAAGGCAACCATTCTTTTTGGATATGGAATGTGTGTTAAGGTTGACAGTAAGCAACCACGAGAACTTGGACAGTAGCGCACAGATGCAAATCTTCATCATTTTATCTTTGTTTTTCAACAAGAATGGAGGCTATGAGAGCTAAGTCTTAGAGATTGATGGAAACGATGGAAGGCTAACATCCCAGCACCAATTTGAAGGTGAAATTAATGCCTGAGTCACGGTTAAGCTTATCTCATTTTGTTAATGTTAAATCTCTTTTCATATTGTTAAAGTTGTTTGTATTGATTGAATCGAGTTTTGTAAAAATAATCTTGATATGTTATTTGGATTATTTTATTACAAACTTATTGCTAGAATGTTGAATATAATATGTAATCGTTATATTTGATGTTTAATAGTAGCCACTAACGATCTTGAATTGTTAGGAACAACGTAACTTAGATTAGATAACTCGAACTTGTGAGGTTACTTCCTATACTTATCCATTTTTCAATTCGTAATGCGGCTGCCAAATTGAATATAGGGATCATATCCTAGGTGATTTAGTGGCTAAATTTAATTAACAAATGTCTCTTAATTAAATACAACTTAAGGGAAAATCGGGATTAGTAGAACATATTATTAGTCCACGATCAATAGTTTGAAGAGAGGTGTAAAAACGTTATAATGATGGGATATATTTAATTATGATTAATCATAGAATTGAACCTTACAAACATTCAACATTTTTATCATTTTTTATTTTTTTATATAATTTGTTTTTGCTAGTTTAATTTTACTTTATTTTCTCAATTACATAAAAAAACCAAAACCCTCTTTTTTATTTCCTTTACATAAATTATTTTTATTATGAGAATTAACTGAACATTTCCTATGGATATGATCCTGACTCACCACTTCTACAAGTTTTTAGTATGCAGAGTTACGTAAATTTTACAGTGCACTCAACACGCACCGTCAATCTAACTCTGAGAACTGTTCTCAAACATAACATATGTGTAAGAAATTCGATTCACTAATAACCTAGTATCAACTATACTAAACAAAGGTAATTTATACTCAGAACAAAATATAAAGGTTATATGTCATAAGCACCAAATAAGAACAGGACTTTAATTGTGTATTTGGTTACTCCCACTATTTTATTCAAAATAATATCCCTCATTACTATTCGAAAAGATTGTTTTAATCTTTCTAGGAGACTAAGATCCCATTCAAATTTAGTTAATTTTGAGTTTGCTCAACAAACCAACTAAATTAGTTAATTAACAACTTTATCAATCACATCTCATATGACTCTTAGTTTTGTTGGGTGACAACTTTTTCCAAAACATATGTTATATGTTATTTTTAACCTTGTCTCTAAATTCATATGATCACGAGTTTGCTCATCCAAATTATACAAATTTAGTTAAGTAGGACCTATAGTTATAAGAATAAACATATTCAGATTAAAGCGGTTTTGAGTTTGCTCAATAAGCCTAATAATAAACATAACTCTGGTTTATTCTTTTAACAATATAAGACAAGAATCATGTTCAAAACATGTACTTAATATTTTAATAAAGGATTTCATTGTGTTATTAAAGACAAAATTATATGTAAAATATCACACATATAATTTAACATGCATCATATAAATAAAGTATGCAACTTATGCACTCATAATCAAATTTTATGCATAAAATGTCAGGTTTCGTTTGATTCTAGTTATTGATCATCATAATTTAAAATAATACTTCCATCTATGAAAAAATTAAATTGGATTAAAGCAATTGATTATATTCCTTAAATAAATTAAATTTCTATTCTAAATAAAAACTTAATTTGTTTTGAAAACAATTTTCAACCTTAGTTACAAACTATTTCCTAGTATCTTGACTCCATTAAAAATTTAACTAAAAATAATTTTTAATAAAATATATATTTTTACATATTATAATTTGAAAAATCTCTTTTTTTTTTCAAATTTTATAAGTAAGATATTCTAATCCAATTAGAAATATATTTTTATTCTAATTAGAAAACTATTAATCTAATTGAAAATTATTTTTAATTAAAAAACTATCTTCTAATATTGAAAGAAAACTACTTTTCAAATTAAATAAAATACTTTTCGTTTAATTAAGAAAGTTCTTTATATTATTTATTTATAGATTTGATTTATTTATTAATTAAAAATCTTTCCTTAATAAATTAGGAAGCTATTTTAAAAAATATTTAAGCTTATTTTTCTTAATTAATAACTGAAAAAGCGTTTTCAAAGTTTAATTAAGAAAAATATATTTTTTTAATAAATAAAGAAACTTATTATTCATAAATAAAAAACTATTTCTAAATAATAATAATAATTCTCTAAATAAAATAATAAATGTAATATATATTAATCAAATTAAAATAAATAAATTTTAATTATGAAATACTTTTCTTAATTACTTAAGAAAATATTTTGCTTAATTTTAAGGAGTCTAATAAATTAATTTTAGCCCAATTAAAAAAATTAATTTAAGAAACTATTTTTCTAAAATTTAACTAGAAATCAAAAACATATTAATCTTAAAACAATTTAGGATACTATACATTTAAGAAAGCGTCGCCGCAACAACCCCACCACTGTTTTAGATTCCTGCACTGCTCCGTATCATGGTGAAATCTACTATACTTATCCGTTGAGCTGACTTAGCCAGATCTCTCTTCTCTAAGGCGATTCAGCGGAGCTTATTGGATGGCAGGCTTGGATTGTATATTATAACCTTCCACAGCAAAGCGTTCACATCTTTAATTTTCCTGATCTTTCTGACGCAGTTTATACTCAAAAGATTGTTTCATACCGCAGACATTGGTTTGGTACCAAAATCCGTGGTTTTTATAGTTATAGGTCGAACAGGAGACTTATTATTTCAAAGAGCAATCTTCCGCTGCCAAAACCATAGTACGTTCATCACTCTCATTTCATCTAACCAAAAAGAGAGAGATAAATGCATCAGAGGAACAGATGATGCTTGTTCTTAATGTGTACTTCTTAAACTTATCTCATATATTATAGGAAAAATTAGGCTTTTAACAATCTGATCACTCTTGGGATATCAGAAAATGGTTGGAGAAAATGTAAAGTGGATAGACTTTGGTCTTTGGTGTTTTTAAATGATGCCTGAGGATCGAAATATGTTAATACGCTCAAGTTAAGCTACTGCAGCTACAGCGCTATTCAGTGTGGCAATTTATCGTCCCTACCCCAACTCTTTTTAATCTTTATATTAGAGTTTTACAGATAAGAAGTTGGGAACCTGCTGTCAACTTCTGATTACATGCATGAGACTGAAAAATGAGAATCTATCTCTTCCCTTTCGTACCAATACTTGCATAGTTTCAAGTAATGCTCCATGATTTAGAAGTTTGTTTATCCCAGTGTAAGAGGGAAAGAGCGAGATAAGCATGAAGATGAATTTCCAATTAGATATACCATAGTAAATCATTCATCATAAATGCGCCACATTAAGGAAATCGTTTAACATGCCAAAGCCTGAACTTCAGAACTCGTTATTTATTGTATATTGTCAACATCCAAGATAGCTTATACGTATAGCTATGGATATGTACGTATTGGAGCTTGGACACCATTATTGAAACCAGATGTTGAAACCTCTCTTTTCTGGGCACTCACCTTAGCTTCACCTTCAATGTTTCCGATTCCAGGAGTCGGCGGCCAGCCAAAGAAACCGGGCACGCCGTACCTTAGATCGCAACATCCACCCCGCCAGCCACGACCTTTCCACCAACCATGGTGGCCGAGAAAGAATTTCTGATCAAATAGCTGACCATTGCTTTCCTTTCGCAATTCTCTCGCTCCTTCAGTCTCGCTAATGCCTGCAAGGAATGCCACAACAACGAAAACCAAAACAAGCATTGCCCTTGTGTTCATGATCCCCATGATGCATACTAGTCTCTTACTCGTGGATGAACATTAGGTTCGAGACCCTTTTATAGTTGTAGGTACCTCTTTTTGCTTTCTAGATTGGCAGAAAATTCGTTAGCGTCTGCAGCGGGAGTTGCATCTTTTATGGGAAATAGTAATTGGATGGTTAAACACTTGGTTTGCTGAAATGATATTCTTGTGCTTTGGACAAGAAAATATATGTAACTTTGGTCTTCCTGATGAAGAATGAATCAAAATGAGAATTACTTGTGAGCTCAAGATTGAAGGTAAAGTCAAATGTGCGTGGTTTTAGGGCGGCGTAGGTTAATTCGGGGAATTCACTCCACTGAAAATTTCGTGTGAATATGAATGTTACCAGTAACGTGGAGGGACTTTAAGGTGGCTTGAAACACTAAAACCTTCGCCAGTGGAGTACTGTGGCTGTTGCTAAACTAGTATCAACGTAGTTTTAAAACAAAAATTCTTAAGAAATTGTGTTAAAATTGTAAAACAAGCTCAAAAGCTTCAACCTCCAAAGAGCTCGAAGAAGTGAGTCATCGATCTAAAGAAACAGAATCAAATGTAGTGAATTAAGGACAGAGCAATTCTACATCCATTTCAAATAACAGAAGTGAGAGAGCCAAAGCAAAGATGATCTGGATGTATTGCTGTTGGAAATAGCAAAGCAAGAAGGCTAGAACAATTGCTGTGTTCGATGATATTATTAAGAGAAAAGATGCCTCTTAAATAGGCTTACAAGAGAGATGTTAAAGACTAACAAACTTAATACAAATATCCAAGGAAATCTGAAAGTAACGTTAAAAAATAAAACAAACTCTACAGCTACTAAATCTTGAAGGATTCAGTTAACAGAACAACTTTGAATTAGTCATAGCCTTCAACACTCCCCCTTAATTCAAAGTTGGTGATGTGCAATTGTGCTCAAAGATATTCAAATCTTCTAGTTGGTAATGCCTTTGTAAGCAAATCAGCAAGTTGATAATTTGAATTGCAGAATTCTAGCTTCACTTCCTCTTCTGCTACAAGATCCCTTATGAAATGATGCTTGATTTCCATCTGCTTGGTTCTTCCATGCATAACTAGATTTTTGGCCATAGCCACTGCAGTTGAACTGTCACACATAATATGCGTTGCCTCTGTTTGCTTTTGTCCTAACTCTCCCAGCAATTGTTGAAGTCAAATTGCTTCGCATGCAGAAGTGGTTGCTACTACATACTCAACCTCAATTGAGGACAATGCTACTGTAGCTTGCTTCTTCGATATCCATGATACTGGACCTGATCCGAGAATAAATAAATTCTTTGCTGTACTCTTCCTATCCATATGTGAACTAGCCTAGTCACTATTAGAGTAACCTTTCAAGTTGAAGTTCTGACCTTTCATATTCCATTCCATAATCACTTGTTCCATCAATATAGCGAAGAACCCTCTTCTTAGCTCCATAGTGTTGTTTTGATGGATAGCGCATAAACCTTGAGATTACATCAACTTTAAAAGACAAATCAGGTCGAGTATGTGTAAGATATATTAATTTTCCCACTAGGCTTCTGAACCTCCTTGCATCTTCCATGTTAGTCCCATCTTCTAGTTTTAACTTCTCATTTGTGTTCATATGTGTAGCAGCTATCTTACACTTATCGATGTTATACCTCCTCAAAAGATCTATTGCACTTCTGTTGAGATATGAAAATGCCACCATCAGTTTGTTTAACTTTAACACCTAGGAAATATTGTAAAATATCGTAAATTTGTAATTTCAAACATGCTCATCATAACGTCCTTGAACTCAAATATCAATTGAGTCGATGACCCTATGTATTCATATCATCCACATACAAACTGACTATGAGAAGTTCATCAATGCCTTTCTTCTTTGGATACAAAGTTGGTTCATTTGTACTTGATAGGTAATTTTTCAAATTTTAAATTAAAAAGCCTTATCCTGTAAATACACAGATCGCAAATTGCAGTATTGATAGATATCGTCCCATAGGGATTGGTTAGTCACCAAAATGATCCAAATTTCGTTTTGCTCAGGAAACTCAAATAATTAGATTTGAAAGATCCAAAATATAAAAATTAAGAGTCATACATACACACTTTAGGTTTGTCACAAAAGTAAGAACATAAATTTAGAAAATAGTGAATCAAAGTATCAATTTAACAACTTAGGATTGTCATTACCTAACTATGTATTCTCTCATTTTAGTAATGTTCATTATGTTTAGTACAAAATTTTCTAATGTTCCGGTCCTTTCACTATCATTACTTGAACCAAATAAGCCCTTTTTAATGATGTAAATGAATTATGTAAGCTCTCACTTCCCATTTTTCACTTAACCATTAAAAGGATATGAACATATTTTTAGGCAGCTACTTTTCCATTCAAGATCTCTCTCCAAATGGCAAGGTAACTTGATATATATGGAGTGTTCTTGGTGTAGTCCCACTCTCATGGCACTTACTAACACATTTCTTAACTCCATATCTCTGTGTGAGCTAAGTATGGACAGCCACATACCATAAACATTAAATAATGTCAAACACATCCATAACATTGAATAAAGTGAGGTAATGCATAGTTTAGGCAATAAAAACCCTTATAACTACTTACAAATCCATTAAAACCTCATCCAATATGTTCATAACATATCCATACATCCTTCTCAATCAACAAAATACAACAAATAAGCAATAAATAGAAAAAGTAAGGCTTATATGTTGAAGAGCAAAGCTAGAATTCTATGATGGCAACTTTGTGTCTCTTTCAAATCCTTTGATTCCACCTTGAATACTCTTGGTTTTTCTCTAAAAAATGCGTTCTTTTCTCTCCCTTGGATGTCTTGCAGTTGGAATTTTCCAAAAAACTTTGTTTTCTGTCTTGGCTTCAATTTGTGATATTTTATTGGTTTCTTATCCATATTAGGCAATTATTTCACCAATTTGAAACTCAAATTCTCATCTTTATTTTAGATGAAAAACTAATAACATACAATAAGAATTGTATCTTGCGAAAGCTTAACATTGGTGATGGGTCAGCCAAGGAAAATTCCAGCTTTCCTTTGGATCACATGACTTACTTTCTCTTTGATTCTTCTATCCTTCCATTACTCAAAACCACCTTCAAACCTATTGATTAAAGAAAATTAATCACTTAATTATGCCCAAAGTACATGCAATTCATGCCAACATAATGTATGAAAAAGACGTGTAACAATGCCATGTACAATTCATGCAAAACCTAAACTTAAGGACCTAATTCACACACATTTATGCATATTCACATACATTCATACATAATCATGCAATTATATGAAACTAAGACAAAACATAAGCTAAAAAAGTTAACAACAATCAATTTATCACAATTAACTAACAAATTATCCTAAGAAATGTATGTACAAATACCACCTATCAGGACTCCTTTTTAATCCATTTTGATGAAAGGATGTTTCTATCTTAGTATACCATACACAAGAAGCTTGCTTAAATCCATATATTTCCTTTCTTAATCTGTACACCTTCTCTTCTAATGTTGACACCTCAAATACTCTTAGTTATTAAGCATAGACCTCTTCTTTCAGTTCTCAATTAAAGAAGGCCAGACTTGCGGCATGAGGATCCACCCAAATGTTGGAAATAGAAAAGCAAGAAGGCTAGAACAATTCCTGTGTTAGATGATATTATTAAGAGAAAGATGCCTCTTAAATAGGCTTATAAACTAGACGTTAAAGTCTAAAAAACTTACTACAAATATCTAAGGAAATCTGAAAGTAACATTCAAAAATAAAACAAACTCTACAGCGACGAAATCTTGAAGGATTCAGTTAACAGAACAACTTTGAATTAGTCATAGCCTTTAACACTTCCCCTTAATTCAAAGTTGGTAATGTGCAATTGTGCGCGAAGATATTCAAATCTTCTAATTGGTAATGCCTTTGTAAGCAAATCAACAAGTTTACACTTTGAATTGCAGAATTCTAGCTTCACTTCCTCTTTTGCCACAAGATCCTTTATGAAACGATGTTTGATTTCCATTTGCTTGTTCTTCCATGCATAACTGGATTTTTGGCCATGACAACTGTAGATGAATTGTCAAAAATAATACGTGTTGCCTCTATTTGCTTTGCCCCAACTCTCCTAATAATCTTCGAAGCCAAACAAATTGGCACATAGTAGTGTTTGTTGCTATATACTTAGCCTTAATTGAGGATAATGCAATTGTAGCTTGCATCTTCGATATCTACGATATTAGACTTGATCCGAGAATAAATAAATTCCTTTTTATACTCTTCCTATCCACATGTGCACTAGCCCAACCACTATTAGAGTAACCTTTCAAGTTGAAGTTCTGACCTTTCACATACTACATTCCATAATCATTTGTTCCAGCTATATAGTGAAGAGCCCTCATTGTAGCTCCATAGTGTTGTTTTGATGGATAGTGCATAAACCTTAAGATTACACCAACTGTAAAAGATAGATCAGGTCGAGTATGTGTAAGATATATTAATTTTCCCACTAGGCTTCTGACCTCCTTGCATCTGCCATATCCATCCCATCTTTTAGTTTCAACTTCTTATTTGTATTCATAGGTGTAATAGTTGTCTTACACTTCTCCATGCTATAACTCCTCAAAAGATCTATTGCATATTTATGTTGAGACTTGAAAATGCCACCATCAGTCTATTTAACTTTAACACCTAGGAAATATTGTAATTTTCCTAAATTTGTCATTTAAAACATGCTCATCATGGCATCCTTGAACTTAAATATCATTTGAGCCGATAAATCTACGTATATCATAGCATCCACATACAAACTGACTATGAGAAGTTCATTAATGCCTTTCTTGCTGGAACCCCTCCCCGGGCGGGTCCACGGCCCGACGTCCTATGTGACATCTGGACCTGTAGCCCACGGGGGAGGAATTCTCCACCAGTGATACTTAAAACAAACAAATTTATTTAATTTACCTCCGTGCATAAATTGAGATAAATCATTAAAAAAAA
>JANZXR010000009.1:6006279-6038228 GCA_027575705.1 Erythroxylum echinodendron
TCAGTGAAGAATGGAAACTATAGTGGATTCTTCCTAACTTAAACAATATAATATGTGGGTCCATTGCATGTCCCTCAGGTGTACCATTTATCTCCACTGATTCTTTTGGACCCCGTTCTCGGAGCCTAACTTCTCATACATGATTATTCATGTTGCTCTGATACCATACCTGTTAAACCCCGCTTTTCGGAGTCTGACTCTTGCTTACTTACTTGCTCTGATACAATATCTGTCGAATCTTATTTTCGGAGTCTGAATCAGACTTTCTTTCATGCTCTAATACCACATCTGTTACTTTCATGCATTCAGAATATCTTACTACGTAAGTTATCTTACAGAAATAATACCTTGATCACTTTCGGATTATCTTCTCAAAACTACCCTTTATTAGTCTCAGTTCAACTCTTAGGACATTCGATTAGTCCATTCCTACCTTTCAACCTGAATCCTTTAATCATCAGCGTGGTTGATTCCTCACTTCACACATATACTTGCTTCGGGGCTATTGGTATAACTTTTCCAATGGGAATCCAATCTAAAGTTTCTTTTGATAGAGTTAAAGAGCACTTCAATCTCTTCAACTTTTATGAAGACCTCGAAGATCAACTTTATCTTCTTAAGGGGTTTATTATTTTTATCGTCTCATTACTTGCGTCTCATTTTCGTCTTCCCTTTGTCTAATTTCTATCGTCTGATTTCTGTCTATTTCGAAGTCTGTGAAAAGTAACACAGACGATAGTCTGTAAACAGTAACACAGATGATATCTTAAAAACTTCATAACTTTCTCTAGCGTAATCAGTTCGGGGTGTTCTCCATATGGTTGGAAAGATGATTTCAAGCTCCATAACTTCCATGAAGACCTCAAAGGTCAATTCTAATTCCTGAGGATTCAACATTGGGACAGAAGATACAAGGTGAACAGGAACACAAAAGATGCACTTCACTCCAATAGTTCTTAACTCCTTCTTGTAATCCTTAGTCCTTAATCTATCCTTTGTGTTCTATCCTCTGTGGTTGACTTTTATCTTCTGGGTTGACACTCTATCAACTGAGAATCTATTGTCTGAAATCTGTAAACAGTGGCACAGAGGATACGAGTCTCTATGTTCAGATTCAATAAGGAGCGTAGGTTCACACTAGAAGACATCATATGATTCAATAACCTAGAAGAATGAGAAAAAGTGTTAGAATGTATACTTAATGCATATCTATAAGAACTTTAATAAGATGCATTATGGGTCCCATTATTCTTATTCAAATCCCCAGCCCTCACTACGAATTCGAGAAAACTTACAGTTTTCTTAATGGGTGATATTCGATATCACCAAGAATGACCTTAGGTTTGCCCAACAAGCCCCTTTAGGTCAATTAGTAGGTATCATTCATACCAATTACATTTAGTTATGTAACTATCGACTTGTGCCATCAACTCTTGATTTAGCACACTCTTTAGGTTATCAACTCTTGATTTATGTACGTCCTATGTATATAACCCAACTTCGCCTTTATCCACATTTTGGGTTTGCCCAACAAATCAATGCTTCCAGTTAGGACCAACCCATTAATCTGGAAATCTAATTTCTGTGGTTTGAACATATTCGTGTAGAGTGGGCTTGGGTTTGCCAAACAATCCAACTCTAAAAGAACTCTTATTCTTGTCATATCAATGGAAGACGTAAGTTCTAATATTTTGGTTGAGGAATTTATTCTTTGGTCTCATCAATACTTGGATGATCTTGATTATGTATATCACATATACATTTAGATTATGGATAACTCAATTGAATTGAGCCTATGTCCGTAATTACCCTTAAATGTATCTAATGCATGTCTCACACAAAGGAGGTTTAAATTTAGGTTGTGACCTGACTGTGCATCCAAAATTTGTGATTCGATTCAACTCTTGAACTTAATCGGGTACTACTGTTAGTTTTGGCTAATCCAAATTAAGAATGTGAATTGATTAGGAATCCCAAAATTTAATTATTTTGATGTTTAGATTAAACACTTTAATCCTAATTTATATGCCTTTTTCTAGTCACACTAGAAATATTATACTCTACTTGGATTAATTCTAAATTAATCCCTAAGGTTTCCAAAATTCCCGTACATCAATTAGTCCTCTATAATATCCCTAGGTCATCTCAAATTTATCTAAACAATTTCGGCAGATCCAAAATTATCTTGATGACCAAAATCGTCAAGATAAATAAGTTAACCTACTAGCCACTAAAGAGACTGATTCGATGTTTCGAAAATTTCCAGAAACCTAATTTCAAGCACATGCATTAAGCATGTTATTATCATCAAAATAATATATTTCTTATCATATAAGAACCTTATTTAGGTCTTATAATCGAAATACATATATTATAAGTCATTAAGAAAGTTAACTCCATCAACTTTCAAAAAGTTGACCAATGTTGACTTTGACTTTATTTATTAATTGAATCAAATTCAATTAATTCTGAAAAATTTCCAGAGTCTTATACGCATTCTAAATGTGTCTAATAAAAAATTCCAGAACCTAATTCTTAGTAATTATTTATTAAAAATAGGAAATAGCCAGCATATCATATGTGGATGACACTTGTCACATTACTTCTAACACCATTCAACCATTACATCAGACATGCATAAGATAACCACTTTAACAACAAGTGTCATGCATCTCATACAGGTGGAAACATCTCATCTTGCATGTACATGCATAAAATTTATAAAAACAATTTTTATAAAAATTAATATGGAATTTTCATGCATGCATGTTCATCACATTTCTAGAATTTCCAGAACTTCGTACATGCATCAAACTGAAACTAAATTCGTAATAAAATAGCAAATGACATTCAATTAATATATCCTTTTACAAAAACATAATATAACATTTATGTTAAATAAAAACGGAAAAAATTTCTAGAATTAAAACGATTTTTTTAAATCAGCAAATGTAATCAATTTTCCAGAAAATCTCAGAAATCAACATATGAACAATTTGGATATAAATTCGAAATAAATAGCAAATGACATTCAATTGCAATATCCTTCTACAAAAAAATAATATAACATCTTATAAACATTTATGTGAAAGAAAAAATTTTTCTACAATTTACAAGAAGTTTTCCAAAACAACATGCAAGTTAGTCACAACCCAACAAACACTTTGCACATGTTCAATACATCATCTATTACATGCATAAACATGCTCTGATACCACTTTTGGGTTAGCCATGGTTGCAGGCATCATATGCAAGTAGATATAGCAGAAGTGTTGGAATCAAGATTCTAACACCATGACAACCCCAAATCTATAAGATCAAACATGCATGCATAGATATGTATAAAAGAACATGAAATGCAAACCTTTTCCATTGTGTATATCCTCCTTTCTTCATTTTTCTCCTTATTTGGGTTGTTGCAAACACCAATACCTTCCTTGATCACCCAAGAACACATAAAGAAGGAAGATGAAATAATGTGTAAGGGTTTTAGAAAACCAAACTTGATGGATTCAAGTAGATGCTTAATATAGGAGATAGATTAAAGTTATCTTGCATGCATATAAAATTTATACAACAATTGCATAAATTTGCATGAAGATAACTCAAGAACACTTCTCACTCTCTCTAGAACTCTTCTAGAACCCTTTCTCTATCAATTGAGTGTGTAAGAAGTGAAGGAACCTTTTGTACATAAGTGAAAAACTCAATTACATGTCACTTCGCAGCTTCTGTCACGATCGTGGCCTGCTTAAAATAAGCCATACACACTTATTTTTATCCAATCTTTTATACGTGTGACCCTTAATTTTTCTGGCTATTTTAGGCACTTGAATTAACTCTTGATTCAAACATATCATGAAGGGTTTCATGATGCCTATTTACTAGAATATAAGTGGATTAACACATAAACTCTTTGATAGTTAATTATCCAACTTATGAATCTTTCCATAGACAATTACCTTGCAATTCATCCTTTCACCATATTATACCCCACTTCGTTTAGAATATGGGCTATGTGTCAACTCCCACTAGACTGAATACATCACATCTAGTCCAAGTGATGTTAGTTCTTGTTGTAGGATCTCATTACTCTATGTGTTATTGAAAACTCTCTCTGTGACACATAATTGCTCTAGCCAGAGACTCCCAAGTAATGACCCTGATAAGAGACTGTGGGTATCATCTCCTTTTATTAGAAGTGGTGAATCCTTTATTGGCAACCCAATTGCCTTCGAATATAAATAGTTGTACCCAATCACCATGCTAAAAGCGACCTCGTCTTGAGGTAACAAGGAATGATGTGAAAGCACAGGATTTATGTCCAAGATATCCTTGAGTACCTCAAGTCTAAGGATATTTGCACCATTGCTATGATGAGATTAATCATTGAGATTCGATAAGTCATCCATATGATAATCTCATAGCGGGTCATCAAATGTACTTACTACTCTTAGTAAGCATTCTCATATTAACTCTAAACATCTCAAGCTTACAATTTATGAGATCCACTGCTTGATCAAATCAAGGAGTATAATATATGCTAGTCTTTCCAGATTAATAATGTCCTGTCTTATTAATCCTATAACTCGGGATTATTTGGATAGTAACATAATTGCACATGATAGGAATCTCATTATCATGATCTCATCAAGATTTCCTTTATTCTATGTTTTGTATCATGGACTTCATTAATTTGATTTAAGATTAATATCAGTTCATATATAAATGAATATCAAATCAAGAAAAATGCTTTTTGTTTTATTAATCAAAATAAAGTTTGTACAAAAGTGCTAAAGGTGATTGCCTTTAGAGCACTACTTTAACATTTCAGTAGCTGGGACTCCACTATTTAGGTAGCTACCTTTGTCACGTACTACTGTGTACGTAGTTTTGCTTATGCATTTGTTTTACATTTATTGCATCATCATGTACATGTTTTGAGCATCTTTTGTGTAAAGATAGATTGTAAAAGTTTTACTACATATAGTTCATCATCTTTGTAAATATGTCCTGATCTTGGTTTTGTGAAAATAGGGTTTTTTATAAATGTTCTTTTCTTTAACAAAACGCATGAATGTGTTTGACCCTTTGAGATTGATTCAAAATGGACTTGAAGTCCAGAAGTAGCAGTGGTACTTTGGTTAAGTGGATAGAAGTGTTTTGAATTGCTTTTTAGGAACCTACAATTTTTGGTTTTACTAAATAGTAGTTGTAATGCTGTCGAAATTTTTTAATGAAGGTTACTTTTAAAAACTTCCACTACTATTCCTTTTTCTTTTCTTTATATTGATTTTAAAATATTTTGAAGAAAAGGGAAAAGGCTTGGCTCCAAGGGAACTTTCCAGTTGGACTGGATATTGACTGGAGGGTTTTCGTAGGGTGTGGGGTAGATTGCCTAGTCATCAAGAAAGGTGCCTACATTTAGACTTACAACAATCTTCTTGCCTTCAGGATCATATAGTCTGTATGCCTTTGAATTCAAGAAATAGCCAACAAAAATATATTTTTTAGATTTCTAATCTAATTTGCTTCTTCCAAAAGTTATAAAGGCATAATATACACATCCAAAAACTTTCAAATGACTTACAGAGGGTTTTTATCCATACCATCCCTCAAATGATGTCATATTCCATACTACCTTAGTTGGAGAGATATTGATCAGATAGACAACTATTGCTACAACTTCTGCCTGTAAGCCAAGTCTTTGTTCTTCATCATTGATCTCGCCATTTCAATAATGGTTCTGTTTTTTCGTTCTGCTATTATACTTTGCTATGGGATATAGGGTGAAGTGAGCTCTCTTCAAATGCCTTGCTTAATAAAATTCATCAAATTCTTTTAAGACAAACTCTCCCCCTGGTCTATTTTACGCACCTTCATTTTGCTACTACATTGTTTTTCTATTAGAGCTTTGAAGTTTTTGAAATGATCAAATACTTCTGATTTTAGATTTTAAAAATACACCCAATATAGTCTTGTGTAATCGTCAATAAAAAGTAAGAAGTACTTACTTCTTGTATAATACTATGTCTTTATTGGTCCACATAGATCTGTATGAATCAACTCTAGTATGTATATAGCTCTTCTTAACTGTCCTTGGGGAAATGATCTTTTTGCCTGCTTACATAAGGCACACCCTTCATATACGTGCTTGAGCTCCTTAATAGTAGTAAACCATTCACTATATCTTTAGTAGAAAGTAACTGCAATCCTATTTAAATGTCCATATTATTGATGCCAAATTTCTTATTCGGTAAGTCTGCTGATCATCAATGTATGGGTTCCTTTGCAAGAAAAATTGATAGGAAACATCTAATTTCCTCTCATATTAGCAAGCAATAGAATATCACTAGTGTCTTTCTTAATTGTACAAGTGCCTTTTTTAAATAGAACCGAGTTTCCACATTCAATTAATTGCCCTACACTAATTAAGTTATGTGATAGGCTGGGTACATAGTGAACATCCTTAATCAACTTCTCTTTACCATCAACAAAAATGGCAATCATACCTTTTCCTTCAATCTGCCCTTGTATATCATATCCCAAGCGTACCTGAGTCTTATACTTTTCATCTAGTTCCTTGAATTTATGTTTTTCTCGAATCAGATGATTTAAACAAACACTGTTAATGTACCAAATTTCTTTGAGAACTTATATGGTCATGAAGAGATAATCTTCAAGCTTTTGTTCTTCTGTATATTTGGCTTGATCTTTTCTCCAACAGTCATCTTCTTTATGCCCATACTTCTTGCAGTAAATGCATTGGATAGATCTTCCACATCCACTTCCTTTTCCTTAGAAAGGACTCTTGACTCTTCCTTGACATTGAGGCGATTTTCTTTGCTCCTCCTGGACCTGAAAAGCTTTCTCTTCTTTTTGAATTGTTGTTTTATTGATCCTTACTTCATATGTTTATAATGAGCCCATCAACTCATCAACTGTGAGAGTTAACAAATATTTAGCTTCTTTGATAGCTGCAATAACATGATAAAACTTTGGAGCCAGACTCCTTAGTATTTTTGCTACCATAATCTCATCACTTATCTTGTCACCATATGCACGCATTTGATTGACAGTGCTTGAGACTTTAGCTAGGTAAGCTTGTACTGTCTCATTAATTTTCATGCTTTCCATTTCAAATTCTCTACATAAAAATTGAAGGTTGATAGTTATTACCTTTGTTGATCCTTGATGCTCATTTTTCAGAATATCCTAAGCTTGCTTTGATGTTGTAGTTAAAGAAATTCTTGAGAATATTGACTCTTCCACTGCATGTTGGATGAAAAATAGAGACATCCTTCTTCAAATTTTTTTTATGTCGTGTGTCTTTAGTACCTTTTTCATCATAGTCAGTCTCAACAAATTCCCATAACTCCTGAGATTTGAAAAGAGTTTTCATCTTTATACTCCAAAACTCATAGGCTTCACCTTTGAATATAAGGATTTGGCATCGTGGGGCATTCACTATAGTGCTACTTAAGGCTATGATGTGTAAGAAATGAGGATAGGAATATCAAATGGACGGGTTGAAACCTATCTCTGATACCACAATGTTGGAAATAATAGAGCAAGAAGGCTAGAAAAATTACTGTGTTCGATGATATTATTATGAGAAAGATGCCTCTTAAATGGGCTTATAAAAGAGACATTATAATCTAACAAACTTACTACAAATATCTAAGGAATCTGAAAGTAACGTTCAATAATAAAAGAAAATCTATAACTACTAAATCTTGAAGGATTCAGTTAACAAAACAACTTTGAATTAGTTATAGCCTTCAACACTTGCTTCATCAGAAGTGCAGGTAAGGCTTCTATCTTAGGTCCATTATTCCATTTTTATTTATTTCCATATTTGTGAACTGAGAATCCACATTTACTATGAAAAGCCTTTCTTTTCTTATAATTTATAGCTTGAATTAATTTGGCAGTGGCTTTGAGCACTACAATTCCTTTATATTCATAGTGTAAACTAAGCATGAAAAAGTTAGCTTCCTAAGTGTAGTTTTAGGGGAGGCGTTTGGGGTCTGATGAACCATCCAGTGAAAATTGGTTGGCCAATCTTGGTGAAGTTGAGAAAGGCACATTTTCTACGCAAGAGCTTGCTACAATTGACCCTAGGAAGGGCATTAGAGCAGGAGATGATCGTCACTTTCATTTATTATATTGTACATTGTCTATGATATAGGTCAGAGTGTCTTTCATCTTTAGCTTTTGAATAACTATCATCTAGAGAATAAAACTCATCTTAAGAAGTCTATGCTTGAACCAAACAATGTTACAACAGGTTACCTCAAATCCCACTTGTGTAAAAAGGCCAAGTAGTTAGGGTAGGTTTTTTATTGATAAAGAGCCCAAATGATGTGGTTTTTCTTAGGGTTGTTGGGGAAATAGGGCACAAATTTCTTATGGAAGAATATTTGTGACCAATATTTAGTGGTCATTAGTGGCTATTAATTGTTACTTAAGACTAAATAATATTAGAAATTTTAGTTAATATTTTTTTTGGGATTAGCTAATAGACAAAATCATAATTGCCATGGTTTCAAAAAATGTCTAGGAATTTTAAAAATATGTCAATCTCTTTTAGTGGAAGCTTGGTTGTTTCTGTTAACTGTTACATTACATTGGTTTGTTTATCATTTTTTGTTTAGACTTGCCATGATGAACCTTAAATAGGTAATACAATTTTGTAAAGCATTTGTATAGCGTCTGCCATTATGAATCTTTAATAAGAAATACAATTTTGTAAGCACTTTTATATCATTTTCTGTTGTCATCTATTATCTGATATTGAATTTATGTTATCAACTAAGCAAACATATAATACATAATTACCACTGAGGTTAACTACAATAGGCAAGAGTTAAAAGATATAAGAGAGCTACCAGGATCTCTTTACAAGGGATTCTTTACCTAAATCTTAGCACGCCAAAGTTTTCTTCTGTGGGTCATGTCCTTGATAAGTTCCAATATTGTCATATCTTTCTTTATAATCTTTTCCTAATTCTTCTTAGGCCTCCCTATTTTTCTCTTACAATCTCTAAGTACGATCCTCTCACTTCTTCCTTACTAGGCATCTGAGTGTCTTCTCTTAACATGTCTAACCACCTAAGTCTTCTCTTTCTTAATTTATCTATAATATTAGGTACCTTTAATTTGTCTCTTACCATTGCATTCCTTACCTTATCCCTTTTAGTAAGATAGCACATCTAACGGAGCATCCTCATCTCTATTACTATTAACTTATGACTATGAACTCGTTTGATGAGCCAACACTCTGCCCCCATAGAGCATGGCTTACCTAATCACTAAATGATAGAATTTTTCTTTACGCTTGAGTGATATCTTCTTGTACACAAAACTCTTAAAACACCTCTCTATTTCATCTGCCCTGCTCTGATCAATTCTCTTTACGCTTGAGTGATATCTTCTTGTACACAAAACTCCTAAAACACCTCTCTATTTCATCTGCCCTGCTCTGATCCGATGAACTATGTGTTCATCAATTTCTCTGTTGATCTGGATAAATCCTAAATATTTAAAACACTCATTTTATGGTATAACTTTTGAACCAATCTTTACATCCACATTTGTAACCACCCTATGTTTGAAAAGTTACATTCCATATACTCCGTCTTACTCTTACTTAGTCTAAAACTCTTTGATTCTAATATATCCCTCTAAAGTTGAAGTTTGGCATTAACCTCCTCTTTTGTATCATTCGTTAATATAATGTCATCGGCAAATAACCTACACCAGGGCACATCCCCTTGGATGTTCTTATTGATATCATCAATTACTACTGTAAACATAAGTGGACTGAAAGCAGAACCTTAGTGTAACCCAATATCTATAAAAAAATGCTCTGTATCTCCTCCTAGTGTCCTTACTTTAGTTTTTACACCTTCATACATATCCCTAATAATCTGTACGTAAGTCATCGGAACCCCCTTAACTTCTAAACACCTCCACATGATTTCCCTTTGAACCCTTTCATATGCCTTCTTTAAATAAAAATCATGTGTAGGTTACGCAGTCTTTCCCTGTAGTATTCCATTAACCTTATAAGGAGATGCAAAGCTTCTATTGTAGACCTTCTTGGCATAAAGCCAAATTGGTTTTCCGAGATAGGAGCATCCTTTCTTACTCTGTTCTCGATCACTTTCTCCTATAACTTCATAGAGTGACTAAGTTATTTGATTCCTCTGTAGTTGTTACAACTTTGGATATTCCTTTTGTTCTTGTATAAAGGAATTATTATACTACAACTCCACTCATTTAGCATTTTGCCATACTTGAGGATCACATTAAAAGGCTTGGCTAGCCAAGTAATACCCTCTTTACCTAGGCTCTTCCATACCTCTGAGGGTATCTTGTCAGGTCTTACTACCTTACCACCATTCATCTCCCTCAACGTATTCTTAATTTCATCCCTTGTAATCTATAAGCAGTAAGTAAAATTATGAAAGCTTTCAAGCATGCTAAGGTCTCCTAAATGAATGTTATCCTTTTTACCTTCATTAAAGAGGCTATAAAAGTACCTTTTCCATCTACTCTTGATGTCGTTTTCAACAACAAGCACCCATCATGCTTCATCTTTTACACAATGGAATTGATCAAAATCCATTGCTTTTCCTTCCTTAGCTTTTGCCAACTTAAAATATCTTTTTCTCCGTCTTTAATGTTCAATTGTTAATAGAGTTTATTGTAAGCTCTACTTTTCCACCACCAAGACTCCCTGTTACTACCCCTCAGCCATTTAGAAGTACCCAAGGTCTCTACAACTGCGTTTCTTAAAAGAGTTGCAACTCTCACACATCTGATTAGCATCTACCAAACTCTAATCTTCTCTATACATTACCCTATCTATAAATTGTTTCACCATATCTCCTTTCAAATTCCATCATCTATCTCCTACAGTATTTTACTTGGCATAAGGTGAGGTTTCCACTGTTTAATATCATAACCAATTATTATCTCTCATATCATATTTAAATTGAAATGTTTCTATTTTAGGTTTTATAGATTGAAAATTTCCAAAATGACGTATAATTTTTAAAGTTAGTGTTTCATTAATTCAATAAAAAGTTGTTCTAAGATTTATAAACTTTTTATTTCATCTTATTAGGTCTAAATTTATATGAGTTCGAAATTTTTGGTTAACGCATTTAGTTACATTTCTGAATATAATTAATTCTTTTATAAAAAAATTAAACCTATTTAGAGATTGTACTTTGAAATGAGAAGTTCAATTAAGTTGCTGCATACCCAAAATAACTTATTTTTTTAATAACAAAACATATTAACTATTCTTGAATTTTTGTTGAGTAAGTTTCAATCTTATAAAACCCTCAATATTTCATAAGCGAACAGGTTGTAAGCATAGTATATGAGGTATCGATCCCATAAGGAATTAGTGAACTAATCAAATCCTAATATGTTTAAGGCCTAAAAGTGTAATTAAAATGAAAATAAAAATGAGCATAAATTAAGCAATTGAATATAGATTGAAATTCTAAATTAATGCAAGGAATTCAAAATTGAGCACAACCAATTGACAAATAGAAAATCATACAAGTAAGATTAACCAATTATAAGAAAGAGGGATTTATCCTATCATCTAATGTAACTTGATTACTTTTGAGTTAATTCGGTATCGATCTTAGAATTTTAAAGGGTGGATTATTCTCTCCTAAGTTCTGATCTTTAACCCTAAATCATAAACCCGAATTAAATTGAATTAAGGAATTTGCAATCTCTTAATTAGCAAACAACCCCCACATCCAATTTGATCTTAAGCACTGAAATAGACAATCGGGTCCTTATACTAGATCTCTTTTTGTATAAATTACCAATTTGATTGTTTGTGTGATCTATTAGATTTTTAATTCTCATTACCTAACCTAATCATTTTACTATTGATTCACTCTCGATTTATTACCGAAGCATGCAAATACAACAAACAATCACAATACCCAACATATTAACATCAAAAGCAATCAAATTGACATTGATTCAAGAACAAATCTCTAAAATAGTTTAAGACATCCTTAAACTCAAATTCATCATCATCATATCCATCTTATACATTAAATGAAAGAAATAAAAAGATGAAATGAAGAAGTTCACTTAGAGTGGACTAGGAGTGGCAGCAGCAATAGCTCCTTCTTCCTTTCTCCTCTTCTCTCTCTTTTGTAGTTCTTTCCAAATGTAGCAAATAGAGGCTCTCCTTTTGGATTTCTTTCTTTTGCTTTTATATGCCTTTTTCATTGTAAAAACTAGGTTTTACCTGGGCCAATAAGTAATAGTGACACTTAAAATTGGGCTTCTGTCATGATCGTGGCCAATGAGTCACGATTGTGACTCATACTAGTTGGCTTCTAGCACGATCGTGGCCAATGAGTCATAATCGTGACCTATTCCTATTTGAATTTTGTCACGATCATGGAAAGGGTGTCACAATAGTGACCCTAATTGGGTTGCTTCTATCGCAATCGTGGCCTTGACTCCTCCTTTGATCATTCTCCAAATCTTCTCTAATCTTCTTTGCCTAATTTCAAACACTAACAAACTGATAAAAACAACTCAAACACACAAAATTAAAGCCTGATATCATGCTCTAACCACATAACATTCAAAAACATAAACACATAATCAAAATAACATAATTCTAAACCAAAACATGCATAAATAATCTAATTAGAAACTAAAAACGTACTAAATTATCCACTAAAACATAATGTAAATTACAACTATCAACATCCCCACTCTTGAACTTTTTCTTATCCCCAAGAAAAAACAAAACAAAACACAAACACAAACATCCCAAACAATAACAAATATCAGCATGCATATGCAATCATGGTACAATGGCATTGAACTTCAGGAAATTAATTTAACTTCAAACACAAAACTTCAAGTTGTTTAGCTAAGCACTTTGGAATAAATATACATACTAATCAAGACGTTAATGTCAAATTCGTTCACCCCCATCACTTTCACACACACACACATTGATAATTATTTGGTTAATCAAAATTGTAACTATCCCTAAATAGCTTTTCATGAAAATTTAAGCTATTCATAAAGATCAATAAGTTTTATTTATTAAAACATTATTTTATTAATTTTCATTGACATTGACCTATTCTTTTCATCCGAAGGCAAACATTTATGACGAATGTCCCCAGTTACCCAACTAGGTCATGTTTTATTAATTTGTTTGGTTGGAATGTCATTCTAGCCTTTTGACACGAAAGAAAACATTTGTGATGAATATCCCCTGGTTACTGAGCTAGATCATATTCTCAACTAGCTATTAGCTTTACTCATAACTCGAAGGCTAGAAGAATAGTTATTTATTTAAGATATAGACATTTTTCATATTTTATTGGCTACATCATTTCTTTAGCTAATGATTCTCGTGAAATGATACTAACGATGCTACTTATTTAATTGACCTAAAGTTATAAATGAATGTGGAAAATTCCTAAGGTTAATGAACTAACATCATATCCTAATTAACGTGCATATTTAACCAAAGAGACCTAGGACACTAATTTTACAAGCTAATAAATCTTTACTACCTAAAAAACTATGATTAAAGCAAAACTAATTCCATTAAGTCTTTGCCATTGACACATCCACACGATTCACACCATGAAAATCTAAACAAGACTAACATACAACATGCAAAATTGAAACTTAAAATAAAAAAATACAATGCACATAAGTCTCCCTACACTTGGACAATACATTGTACTCAATGTAAGAAGAAAAAATAACACATAAGGTGGGAATAAAACAAAATGACAGGAAAAACATAAGAACAAAATAAAAATAAAAGATAAAGGTTAGAGCATAAAAACTCGTCATAGCGATTAAGGTGGAGGTGGTGATGGTGATGGTGTTGGAGGTGGAACCTCCACGCTTTGAGTAGCAAAGTATTCGTGAATGCTTCGGATGTCTCAGCGTTGTTGTTTCTGCTCCTTCGTTATCTCCTGCAACACCTTAACATTATCTGCATTGAGTATCTTCTCCCATCCAACTATCTCTTCCTCTCCAGACCCTTCATTGGTTGATTGATCGGGTGTTTGTTGTGTGTAATATTTAATTATTAACCCTCGATAACCTATAAGCTCACGGTTTGTTAGCGTAGTACCAAAGATGTCGATCCCATGAGAAGGGAGTTAATCTAATCCTAAAATCTAAGGCCAGAAATAAATAACAGAAATTCAAGATGCATAAAACTAATACCAAAATTTAATTCAATCAATCAAATTAAGAATCAAACATGAAAATAATGATTACTAAGCAATTTGCAACACACACAAGAATCAACCAAAAGAAATTACCAATTAAGAGAAATGGAATTTTACCTATCCTTAATGGTAATCTAACTGATTATGAATTATTTGATTCTTGATTCTACACAATCCTAGAGTTACTCTCTCTCAAGTTATAACCACTAACCCTAAATCATAAACCCTAATCATATTATAGAGGTTGCAATCTCTCAATTCACAACCTATTCAAAACCCTAATTAGTTCTGAAGTTCTCTAATAAACTATCAGAAACCTATGCAAGATCTTTCTTTGCATAATTTCTTGATCTGATTCAATTCTGGTTCTATTAAATCACCTAACTATCATTTATCTAATTTAATCGTTTTTCATTCGATTCACCCTCTCAGTTTATTATCAAATTATGCAATCATAGAATCAAACCTCAACAGATCCAATAAACACATAAACAATCAAATTATCATTAATTCAAGAATAAAATTTTGAAGGTGCGTTTAAACCATCTTCAACATTCTAGATCCTATCAACAACTGTTCAATCCAATTCTATACAATAATAAAAATGAAATTAAACAGGAAATACAACCTAAACGAATGACAAGAGGCAGTGACATCAGGAAACCTCCTGATCAGGGAAGCACGTCGAGTCAGCTTCTTCTCCTCTTCTCTCCTTCTTCTTATCTTCCTCTATCTCTCGATGATTTCTCTATAAGGTTTCTCAAGGTGGCTAATGCAAAAGCTTTTTTTCTCTGCCTTTCCTTGTTGTTCTTTAAATATCCTCTAGTGTTCTGAGCAACCCTAGGATTTTTTTGGGGTCTAAAAGGTAAAAAAAATCCCTTAAAACTTGACGTTCTTGAGTATCTGAATGTCTGCTTGACACAAGCCATGATCGTGGCTCACATCTGAGCCTTTTTCATGATCATGGCATGCATGCCGTGATTGTGGGCCATTCCTTGGGCTTCTGTCACAATCGTGGCCTAACATATCACAATCGTTGGTCACTGTTTTGACCCAAATTGCTCTGAAACTCCTTCGTTCTTCAATGTTGACCCTAAAACACTAGCAAACACACCAAGCTACCTAAAAACATAATATTTAAGCTCAAAGACTTGTACTAACCTATAAAACACTTAAAAATAAATAATTAACAAACTAACTCAATTCTAACCTAAACTTATACTAAATGATTGAATTAACGGCTAAATACATATCAAACTATGAACTAAAACATGATGCAATTTACACTTATCATTGATTCCTCCTTTTGTTCTAGTGACGCCGAGCTCGAACTAGTCTATCCCACCTTGTTCTTAACATGAGATTTTCCACTAATATCTCGAAGTTCCATATTGTGGGACTTCAAGATCTCAGCTCTCATCAAGTGACAACTGTTAAGGAACTCAAGAAAATGTACAGTTAGTCCATCACAATTAACACCATAATAATTCACAATAGCCATAACCAAGTACCCATGCCCAGATTATTGCTTCTCTTTTTTGGAGTAGGAATAATAGCTTTAAAGATGTAGAGGTATAAACTTGGAAGCTATGGTCCATACACCACAATAGAAAAGTTCCTTCATTGAACACTTATTACTTTGGCTTTTTTCAAACACTGTTTGGTGCATGAACTTTTTTTGAGACTAGGAATTATGTTATTATGGTCATTTTTAACATCAAAATTCTCTAGCCCAGTCAGTTCGATCTAATAATATGCAGCACATAAGTCATCGTGTTGCTCCACTATGGTTGAATCTAGGAATCCCCCTATTTCACACAAAATCTCATAGTTTAACTCACACAGTTGACCCTACAATCGAAACCATAGATCCTTAGGGTTACTAAGGTCAAATTGGAGGGAGGTGAAGAATTCTAGGGTGAGTTTTTCATAATTGACATTTAAAACGCATAAATTTTTTCCATTGAATTCTACTTCCTAAGTTTTCAACTTTTTCTCTTAATCCAATTGTTTCCCATATTTCAAACTTCAAATATTGAGGCACAACAAGTGTTTCAAACTAAGGGTTTGAAACTTGTTACTTTCTTCTTCTGAGAAAATTGAAAAAGGTGCTTCATAATTCACTATCTGGTTTTTTTTCCACGACCTGATAATTGAACTTTCCCCTTTAGTTGAGCATGTTTGACTATTTTGTTAATTGTCGATCCCATTAGAATGAGAGGTGTAATTAATTTAGAGAGATGAATACTTTCATAGAGACAAGGGAGAGGATTTGAGAGATTGGTTGCTAGAGAGTGAGTTAAGAGAATGGTGTGGGTGATAAAAATGAGGGTAAGGGTGAATATATAGGTTAGGGAGGAGAAAGGAGAGGTCAAATTGGAAAATATGGCATGAACATCACGTGTCCCATTCTACGACTATCGCTATCATGAAAGAAGGTTCAGAAATGGGTCACAATCGTGAAACTAGTAATTTTCAAACCCCTTTCATATTTTTAATTCTTTCCTTCGTGTCACTCCCGAGTTCTTACCTTATATTACATCACCTCATTTTTTTACCTTCTATACCATTCCCATTCATTGTGAAAAATAAATAACTAATTCTACCATTCCAAAAAGAAATCTAACTACCAAACGTGCTAATTTATAGTCATTAACTTGACCTTGCGTCCTTAGAAGTGCTTTCAATTTTGCAAAAGGAAAGAAAATACTTCCTTTTCCTGCTCCACCGAGATATAGTTTGTAGAAATGCCTATTCACCTTAAAGGTTTCTTTGTTTGCATTTTCCAATTTAAGGGCTCCATAGGACCAACCTCAACCTTGAATTGTACAACAAAACTGCATCTCTCACTTTGGATTCCTTCTTCTTAAGATGAGAGTCCTGCCATCTCTTCATATTCTCTTTGTAAAGTTTGGCATTTTTATACACATTTCAATGAAACTCTTTGAGTTCATTTAGTTGCAGAAGTCATTTCTCACTCTCTTGATTCCAATAAAAATTTAAACCTTCATTGCCCAATATGCTCGATGTTGTAGTTCCACAGGAAAATGACAAACCTTACCATATATGAGTCAAAAGGGGGTTGTTCCAAACAACATTTTAAAAGCGGTTTGATAAGCTCATAAAACATCATTTAGCTTTAATGCCTAGTCCTTCCTAAAACTATTCATTGTCTTTTCTAAAATTCATTTCGTTTCTCGGTTCATGACTTCCACTTGTCCTCTCTATTATAGGTGATAAGGAGTGGCAACTTGATGGTGGACTACATATCTTTTTAGGAGAGAGTCAAAGATCTATTATAAAAACATTTTCCCCCATCGTTTATTATCATTCTTGGCACTTCAAATTGGTTGAATAACTTTTTGATGAATTTCTTTACAACCTTCCCATCATTAGTTGGAGATGCCATTGCTTCAACCCAATGAGATACGTAAGCCACTTACACTAGAATGAACATGTTCCCCATAGAGGATGGGAAGGGATCCATGAAGTCGATGCCCCACACATCAAAGACTTCAACTTCTAAGATGTTGGATAAAGGCATCTCATCTCTTTTGGAGATGTTACCCACTCTTTGATAGCGATCACGTTATGCTGAAAAAGCTTGAGCGTCATTAAATAGCTGTGGCCAATAATACCACACTCGAGTACTCAAGCTATCATTTTGTTTGCTCCATAATGGCCAGCACATTGTGCTTCATGACATTGTGTTAATATGTCCAACATCTCGTCCTTCGGCATACATCATCTTATTAGCCCATCAGCATAAGTCTTACATATGATTGGCTCTTCCCATAAATATTAGGTGCACTATTGCAAGAATCATTTTCTCTGTTGATATGACAGGTTAAAAGGAATCTTACCACTAGCAAAAAAATTTACAATATCTGAGAACCATGGTGTCGCCATGCTATTAAGATACATTAGGGAATTTTTCATTAATATCATCACTTAGCTCGCATTCCCATCCTTCCAGACGTGATATGTGGTTTGCGACCACATTCTCCGCTCCCTTCTTATCTCTTACTTCTATGTGAAACTCTTGTAAGAGTAGCACCCATCGAATAAGCCGACCTAAAAGATATAACCAAAATTGGTCATATACATACAGCACTACGAGTAACTCCTTTCGGTGGTGGTGTAGTTAACTTGAGGTCCCGTAAGTGTGTTGCTTATATAGTATATTGAATGCAATCTTTTGTCCTTCCTTTAGACCAATACACAACCTACAACTTGATCGCTAAAGTTGCATATGACTTCTAATGGATTGTCCAATCTGGTGGTGTTAAGATTGGTGTTGAAGTTAGTGCCTGCTTTGATTGTTTAAATGCAGATAAATAGTTGTCATCAAAGAGAAAAGGCACATCTTTGACTAACAAGTTTGTTAAAAGTCTTACGATTTGCGAGAATCCTTAATGAAGCAACGGTAGAACCTAGAATGGCCTAGGAATGCCCATACACCCTTAACGTTGATTAGAGGTGGGAGTTTCTTTACAACCTCCATTTTTCCTCTATCCACTTCAAATCTTTGATGCGAAATTTTGTGTTCACCTACACCATAAAGTGGAACTTCTCCCAATTCAATACTAAATGTGACTCTTCACATCTTTGAAATACCTTGTCCAAATTAGTTAGAGACTTCTCAAAGGAGTCTCTAAAAATATAAAAATGTTCCATGAAAACTTCCATAATATCTTCAATCACGTCCGAAAAGATAGACATCATATGCCTTTGAAATATAGCTAGGTCATTGCATAACCCGAAAGGCATTCGTCTATACGCAAAGGTACCTTAAGAACATGTGAATGTAATCTTTTCTTGGTCTTCTGGGTAGATGAACATCTAATCATATTCCGCGTAACCATCTAAGAAGCAATATAACGAGTGACCTGCCACTCTTTCAATCATTTGATCTATTAATAAGAGAGGGAAATGATCCTTTTTAGTCACCTTGTTGAGTTTGCGATATTTTACGTACACTCTCCATCCTATGACTGTTCTTGTTGAAATTAATTCTCCACTTTCACTTTCCATTACAGTAATTCCACCCTTCTTTGTTACACATTGCACCGGGATGACCCATATCCTATTAAAATATAGGGTATATGATACCAACATCTAAAATCTTTGCTACCTCCTTTTTGACAACTTCCTTTATCTGAGGGTTCAACCTACATTGACATTCCTTCACTATCCTACTTCATTCTTCGAGGTTTATCTAATGCATACAAACATTTGGGCTTATACCTTACACGTCAGATATTTGTCATCTTATGGCCTTTATCCACTTCCTAAAATTCTCTACGACCTTACTCTCTTATCCTTATCCAGTTGATTGGAAGTGATGATAGGTAGAGTTTGATCTTCACCTAAAAAAGTATATTTGAGATGTGAGGGTAAAGATTTAAACTCTAGGGTTGGTGGTTTCTATATGGAGGGTGGAATGGGTGCTTTGGTTTGTACTAACATTTCTTGACGGGTGTGAACACCTGACTCCTCCATTTCATTATCTTTTTCAGACTCAGTTTCATTTGCCTTCTTAGCTTCATTGTTTGAACACCTGACTCCTCCATTTCATTATCTCTTTCAGACTCAGTTTCATTTGCCTTTTTAGCTTCATTGTTTGTCTTTACTTCTATTGATTTAACTTATGTAAAGTAAATTCCTACTTGCTCTTGCATACTTTCATCCATAATATCAATCTTCATGTAAGCACTGCTTTCCTTCAGATTCTTCAAATCCTTGTTCATATTGAACTCCACTTAATCTTCACCTATCTGAAGTGTTAATTTACCTTCATAAACATCAATCAATGCTTTTTCTGTGTTTATGAAAGGTTGTCCAAGAATTAGTGGACAATTCTTATCTTCTTCGAAATCAAGAACAACAAAGTCTACAGGAATAATAAACTTATCCACTAGCATCAAAATGTCTTCCACCACTCCAATCGGTCTTTTAATAGATTGATCAACCAACTGGATTAGCGTCAAAGTTGACTTGACCTCACCGAGCCCTAATTTCATAAAGGCATAAGATTTGATGCTTGCTCCTAAATTACATAAGCAATTCCCAATTTCAAATTAACCAACCACACAAGGTGTTGTGAAACTCCCTAGATCCTTCGACTTGGAAGGCATTTGATTGGTGACTATGGAATTACAACTGCCAGTTAAGGTTATCGTTTGGTTCTCTTCCCAAGCATGCTTCTTTGATAATATGTCTTTAAAAAATTTACCATACTTGGGCATATGTTCCAAAGCCTCAATAAACGAAATTTTTATTTGCAAAGTCTTCAATTTCTATAAGAACTTTACAAATTGTGCATCTAATATGTCCTTATTGAGTCGTTGGGGGTTTGGAATTTTGGGAGCAACTTACAGAGGGTATTTGCACATGTCTATGTCTTTCTCCTTTTCCTTGTCCTTCTCTACATAGTGGGGTGTACTTTTGGGCTTTATGAGTTATTCAAGTGTCTTCCCACTTCGCAATGTAAATTCTTATAGTTTCTCCCTTTGGTTTGATTCAGTATTGCTTGGTAGGCTTCCTGCACTTCATGCAGACAATGCATTCACTAATTGGTTCATTTGGACTTCTAAGTTGTGGATGGAAGATGCATGATTTTTGGTTACTTGCACAAATCTTCCTTCCAACCTTTTGTAAGTGTTTTCCACGTTTTAGAGTTTTTTTAAGATTTTGTCTAAATTAGCATCCGTGGCATTTGATTTTTCCTGTTGGAATCCAATTGGCCCTTGAGGTTGGAATTGACCTCTTGTATTGTTTGACCAGGAAAAGTTCAGGTGGTTCTTCCACCTAGGATTATACGTGTTTAAGTATGGGTTGTTCCGCCCTCCTCAACCAAACTGTGCTCATATGTAATTGAGCTGCTTTGGTTCATTATTGTGCATAAGAAAGCAGTCGATGGTTTTATGGTTGTCTTGTCCATATAGCTCACATCTCTGTTGAATTACTTTCATAGGAGTTGAAGATGAGGCTTTCATGTTATTAAGTTGTTAGGTTAAGCTGTCAATTTTAGTTTGCATTTTTGTTATTTAATCAATAGCTATGGCTCCCTTTTTCCCTTAGATAGTTATGTATTGTCTACTCCTATCCATCGTCCAAAGACAATTGTTTCTTGTCATTTCCTCTAACTCCTCTACTTCCTACATTTTCTTTCTCATAAAAGATCCTCCAGATGCTCATCTATTGTGCCTTAGGTAGATGGAGTGACTGCATTATAGAAGGTTTATAGTAGGAATTCCTTAGGTAAATTGTGGTGATGACAACTCCTTTGCAAATCCTTATACCTTTTTCATGCTTCATAAAATGACTCTCCATCACTTTGTTGGAAATTTGTGATTTTCTTTATCAACTTCGTAGTCTTCGTGAGAAGGAACTACTTATCCAGGAACGCATGCACCAACTACTCCTAAATTGCGATATTTACGAGACTTAGGGAATGATACCATGCCTTAGCTCGATCCCTTAATGTGAAAGGAAAGAGCCTCATCCTCATGGCATCTACCAACATCCCATGATAATTTAAAGTATCACATATTCTAGAAAATAAACTATATAAGCTTTAGAATCCTCATTAGCCAATCCGTAGAATTGCACATTTGTTTACAGCATATTTAGCAAGGATGGCATAATCTCAAATGAGGGTGCGTGTACCAATGGTCGATTCATGCCTTGATTTACAGTGTTAAACCTCGATATTATGAAATCCATAAGAGTTCGAGGTTGGTTTCCTTCATTTCCTCCTTGATTGAATTCATCCGCCATTGGTTCTTCTATTTCTTCTTTGCGTCTTGCTCTTTAGATTGCTCATTCTAAATAGGAGATGCCTAGTTCTAATGTTTCGGCAATCCTACTTGAACTTCAAGTAACTCTTGTGTTCATCCAACTGCAAGGACACAAAAGAGGCGAAAATTCCTTAAACTAAAAGTATTCAACTAATCCTACTAGTTACCTAACAGCGACGCCAAAAACTTGTTAAGCAAGTTTTAATCTTATAAAAAACACAATATTCCACAAGCACATACATCATAAGTGTAGTATATGAGGTGTCAATCCCATGAGAAATTATTAAACTAATCGAATCCTAACATGTCTAAGGCCTAAAAGTGTAATTAAAATGAAAATAAAAATTAGCAAAAAATTAAGTAATTGAATATGGATAGATTGAAAATTGAAATTCTAAATTAATGCAAGGAATTCAAAATTGAGCATAACCAATTGAAATAGAAAATCACACAAGTAAGATTAACCAATTATGAGAAAGGAGATTTATCCTATCATATAATGATAACTTTATTACTTTTGAGTTAATTCGATATCGATCCTAGAATTTTTAAGTATGGATTATTCTCTCTCGAGTTCTGATCTTTAACTTTAAATCTTAAACCCTAATTCAATTGAATTAAGGAATTTACAATATCTCAATTAGCAAACAACCCCCACATCCAATTAGATCCTAATCACTCTAATAGACAATCGAGTTCTTACACGAGATCTCTCTTTGTATAAATTACCAATTTGATTGGTTGTGTGACTATTAGATTATTTAGCTCTCATTACCAACCTATTCATTTTACTATCAGTTCACTCTCTCAATTTATTATCGAAGCATGTAAATACAAAAAACAATCATAATACCTAATATATTAACATCAAAAACAATCAAATTAAGATTGATTCAATAACAAATCATTAAAAGAGTTTAGAACATCTTTAAACCCAAATTCATCATCATCTATACATCTTATACATCAAATGAAAGAAATAACAAGATGAAATGAAGAAGTTCACTTGGAGTGGACTGGGAGTGGTAGCAGCAACAACTCTTTCCTCTCTCCTCTTCTCTCTCTTCCTTGGTTCTTTCCAAATGTAGCAAATGAAGGCTCTCCTTTAAGGTTTATTTCTTTTGCTTTTATATGCTTTTTCCATTTAGGGCAAAAACTAGGTTTTACCTAGGCCTAAATGTCCAAAATAACCATCGAAAAGTTGAGTTCGGAAGTAGTCTCTGCATTTATTATTGCGCCTGTCATGATCATGGCCAATGAGTTACGATCGTGACACTTAAAATTAGGCTTATGTCACGATTGTTGGTAATGAGCCACGATCATGACCTAGTCTTGTTTGGCTTTTGTCACGATGGTGACCTTGGCTAGGTTGCTTCTATCATAATCATGATTGGTATGTCACAATCATAGCCTTGGCTCCTTCTTCGAGCTTCTCCAAATCTTCTTTGATCTTCTTTACTTGATCTCAAGCACTAAGAAACTCATTAAAACACCTCAAACACATGAAATTAAAGCCTGATAACATGCTCTAAGGTACATAACATTCAAAAACATAAACACATAATCAAAATGACACAATTCTATACCTAAACAAGCACAAATCATCTAATTAACAATTAAAAACATACTAAATTACCCATTAAAACATAACGCAAACTACAACTATCACTTTTCAATAACACTTGCATCACTAATGTATAAAAAAAATTTCCTTTAATAGAATGAAGATATTAAATCTTGTTATATTTTGCGTATAGATTAACTTAAGTTCAAAAAATCACTCTGTGATTCCTCTCTAAAAGATTAACCAAGTTATGAATTGTATTGGTAGTTTATGTACTGAGCATCTTGCTTAACTCAAATTATTATAACCATTTAACTAAGTTGCTTTCCCAACCTAATTTAAAAGATTAAATAGTATTAGTTTTGATGTTATATAATGGACAAATAAAAGGAAGATCATGATCATTTCCTTTTAACCACCCTAATAAATGGGCGAATCGTAACTCTACATTTCCTATATGGCTTATTAGCTATATTAGTCTCCCCAAAATGACTTGACATATCCAGTGTCTGGCAAGAGCTATTGAAAATGCTGGAGTTCTTATATGGCTCAAACAATCTCATATCTCATTATCCCAAATATTCTTCAAATGATGTTGGTTTAATAGTTTTTCTCTTTTTGTCTTAAATCTCATTTCCCCAATAATTTCTATAATGAAACTCTTGTGTGATGACCAACTATATACAGACTAAACTCTACTGCAAGTCATTGAAAAAGTATTTTCTTTATATATGGTAAACACAACTGAGGAAGATTGGTAACAATTCATGAACTTAGTGATGGACACATTAGGTATATAAATATTTTTGTATTTTTGAAAGAGAATTAATCATCTTATATGCATATATCATAGAATATCAGGTACAATACTATGAATTGGTATTTCTTGCTTCAAAAGTTGACGTTTAACCAAAAAAACATGTGATTGTAGATAAATGCACATGATTCCATTATTCAAAAATATGTTAAAGAACTAAAATTTAAGTTGACGTAACTACATAGACACGTGAAAAAGAGGCTTATAAAAGAAAATGAAGTGCTGAAGTTTGAAGTAAATTTATTAGCTTATTAATTTAATATAACATTTTTTCTTTTTGATCACTTATATATTATTTATGATGATGTACTTTGGTATCATTATAGGATTTCAGGTCCTTGCTATAGAGCATTAATAGTATATTCATCAATAGTTCATCAATAAAGGATAAAAGATGTACCCTGACTAATGAGAGTGGGAAATGTTTAGAATCAAAAGATCTAAAATATTATCATTAGTGACAATAACAAGAGTGCATCATAGGATAGGAATGATGAACGAAGCCATGTAAAGAAGGAAATTGTGGACTTTACAACTTAATAATCAACTAATTAGGCTTGTGTGGACATATAGGGGTGAATAGATTTTATGCATGAATTGTTAAAATATTATTCATGTTTTGTGACACTCTAATATCGCTAACTAAGATGGAGGTGGGGCATTTAATTATCATAAACATACTACTTTTGACCTTTAACATCTAATCATATATGTAAAGTTTGTATACTTATATGAAGTTACTATTGCCCATTACTTATTAAAACAACAACAACACCCAGTGAGAGTCCCGTTAAGTGTGAGATCTAGGTAATATGCAGCCTTGCCCCTATCAGGTAGAGAGAATATTTCCGATTGTCTAGTACCTATTAAATTTATGGAAAACTCCAAGTTACTAAAAGATTAAGCATATTTGACAATGTATTAATATATGATTTTTTATGCAATTAAAAACTAGAAATAAAAACATGTAATTTTAGAGATGTATAATATATAGGATCTTCATAACTAATATAGAATTTATCAAATTTTATTTTTTGTATGGAATAGTTATATTATTCGTATGTAGTAAAGATATGTTTTGTATTAAGTTGTGACATATGTATAGTATGATGGTATTGTTTATATAGAGTTGTGGTATTATTTGCACGGATTTGTATGAAGTCATGATATTGTTTATATAGGCTTATGGAATTTATATATTAAAATAAATATATTGCATATTTGTATATGATAAGACTATATTATGCATGTTTATATGGTCTGAATTAGTTTGTAATTAAGCACCTGTATAAAATGTATTAAATGCACCGTATGATATTTTGTCATGTTTGGTTCATTGACTTATATGTGAATATTTAAGACAAAATCTCATATTTGAGTAAAATATTCTCCATGGTTTTTTGATCAAGGATATATTGAAGTTAATGGTAAGCTAATAAGATAAACAACAACTTTGTGGAAAGAAATACCGATCACTTAAAGCTTAAAAATACCAAAAACTTAAGAAAATTAGAGACTGTAGAAATAGTAGCCAATCGATGCTAGTGTCATCAGGCATTGGTCTTACATTAGATGGGAGAAGTTTAAGAAGCATAAGTAAATTAGTGTCAGTATGGTACATGTGTTCTAAAGATACACAAAGAAACCAAAATTTTTTGAACTTAAGGCTCTATTATGTAACCTAACTAATAAATACTCTTATTAGGGTTAATTAAAAAAGAGATTTTCCGAGAGCTTTAGACAACACTTTGTTATTGTGTGTTAGATTGTTTTATTAATATAAAAGGTGAGTAAGAATAGGAGAGGATTCACCTTAAATTTGATACAAGTAGGGATATTTTCTATCTTTTCTCCTTTACTTTATTTGGTGAGAATATAGGTTTTCTATTTTGTTTTTAATTTTTATGATGTTTTGTAACTAAATTCCTAGTAGAGTCAAGGACATAGTTTAGGTGGGATATTTCAACTATTGATAAATGATTCATTACTTTTTTGGTTAAACTCGTTCTCTTTGATTTTAATCTTAGATTTGTGGCTAGCCATCATAGAATCAATTTTAGGGATTATAAGAAGGACTAAAAGGAAAATTATAATACATGCACGAAGAGGATAAATATTCTAAATCTATAAGAAAAGGTACCATAGATAGAGGTGATAGCAAATAGATTAACTATACCTAATAAGTTTGAGTAGGTGTTATGCATTGTTAGGCATGAATTATTTCATATTTGTAGTTGAAATTGATAATTTTAGTAAATAATTTGTGTCGTATTTAAGTAAATGTCTTTCTAATGTTTATTTTAGGTCTATATATAGTGATTTTATCTTATCATATTGCTTTTTAATGTTACATCATGTCAAAAAAATTCATTAATACTTTGTTATCATCATATATTTCAATATTTTATTATTACAAAACTATAAATTTGAACCCACTTAATTCAATATTCTATATATTAGTTATCTACAATTCAAGATATAATACGATAAATTATAAAAGGAAGAACAAAAACAAAGTATAAATTGATTGGTCCGACTATAAGAACAAAGATGGTGGTTTTGGCACTATTAATTGTTTGCGGAATCTGGAACAAACTTCTAACTAGTTGATCTATCAGATTATCAAGTTTTTTTTTTTAGAAATTAAAATTTTATTAAAAATATATATGGAGTATTACACCCGAAGAGAGGACTCTCCCACGTGGTTAGAACCACATAAAACAAGTAGGAATCGGCTAAGCAAAACAACAATGTGGAAGACAACTAAATGGCTACGTTTAAATCCAAGAGTTACGAACACTAATACATTTAAGGTATGACTAACAGATGCTTTCCCGAATCTTCTTCTCTTACGCATTTTGGGAAAAAGTTGAGCCACCTCTGGCTGGAGGTAGAAACAAGATCTTCTCCTGTGATCGTCGTTCTATATCAATGTTGCCATGAATACGAACTAAAGTGAAAATGGTTGAGCTTAAAGTAACTTTGTTCCAACTGTACACAATGAATGTACTCGCGTGATCACAAGGACCAAAGGGAAACTTAAGCCTTCATGTTTTACAGGGCGGAGTTGGACCATCAAAAAGATTTGGATGCACAAACATTAAACAAACAAAATTACTGAACTAATATGATAAAATTAAAACGAAAGTCCTCCAGCAAACAAAATGGAACACCAATTTCAGAACTTGTTAACAAAGGCAAAAGTACATAACTCCACCCTCTTCATCTAGCAGCCTTTTTTCTCCACTCTGTTCTGCCACGGTTAATTTCAAACCCATCACCGGATAATCTTAGCAGGTGCAAAAAGTCGCGAGTGCCCTCGTCCGCTACACTTGCATTCGCAGTCCCATTTGTTCCTTGAATCTCCAAAACTGATTCAGTATTTCTGGCCGATTCTGCACTTGTGAGGGAATCAACTACATCATTGTGTTGGCATTCCCTTCTGTAATCTAAGGTAATCGTTTGCAGTTCATGGGTATCAATGACTTCTTGCGGCATACTCTGTAACAAAGGTAGACACATACATTAGTTTCCAAGCCTGCCCACAAGTAATGGTCAGAAAAATAAAGAGTAACTATTCCTGAATTACTGCACATACTGACCTCTAGGACCCATCCAATGTAGGTAACGTTATTAACATGTTGATTCATGTCCAGATCTGCTTTTGTAGGCTGCAAATTTCAATAGCAGTGATGGGATATAAGTTTAATCTCCTTTTATGGAATAAATTAAAGTTTAATTAACATTTGGTATAATAAGGATATACCAAATTATCTTACCACAAGTCCTAGCCTAGAAAACTGAGCAGGATCTTCAAGTTTTGAAATTTTCATCAGGCTGCTATTGTTTTCCTCTGGAAACGCCAATCTATGAATAAGAAGAATATCAACAAAGAGAAATGTTTTCTAAATTAATATTTCTAACAGAGTAACTATCCCCTGAGCTCTGACAATTACAATATCATGACTAATAATACGCAAAGTGCCAACTTCATCCTATAAAATTCATTAACTTTTTGTCGCCTTGGCTTTAAACTAATCATTAAAGGGCATCAGAAGTCACAAGAAAAAATATATGGTCACATGTACTTCAAACCGTCAGAAAATCTTACTAATCCATAACGACAACTATACTATTATATGCTAATAATTTTTCAAAAAAAAAATGGTAACAACAAGGGGAATTTAGATTTGCAGGAAGAAAACAGCAATATAATGCAAATGAATCAACGTCTTAAACACACAATTATAAACTGAATCATTAAGATTCACTATGCACAACAACTGATACCCCCCCAAAAAAAAAAGGAACAGCAGCAAGAAATATATTTTCAAGAAGACGAGGGCTGGTTGACAGAGAAGTAACTTGTACTGGTTGTCCATTACAGTATGCAATAAGTAACAGATGTAGCAACTCCATGATAAATACCATAGTGTTACCTGGGCTCTCGGGGAAAGTAATTGGATAGCTCATCTCGAACATCATCACTTACTTTCTGAAGCCGCCTAGTATCTTGGTTCATCATCACCCACTTACTGAAAATTAGGTTATCAACTTCCATAATAAGCCAGAAATCAGAAGAAAAGCGCTACTGGGACATATTACAGATAGCAAAATCGGAAAATGTTCTATGACCATAAGAAAAATGAATAATAATGTTCATACACAGAGATGGTAACATTTATGTAATTGATAATATCACATTTGGAAAAGCTCAAGTCAATCAAGAAAAAATGCACAGGGTTTAAAAATTGCTAGAGGATCTCATGCTTGAACTACCACGAGAACATGAACAGCACATGCTTAGTTCCCTAGCAGAATCAACTTTCATAAAATGGGAGCCAATTGGAGAGTGCTTGTCCATGCAACACATTTGTTAATTTGATTCGGCAAAGGACCATTTACAATAATATTGATCATGCTATTCCAGTTTTCTCTATATTCCTTCACTAAGGAAAGTATGCACCGCAAAGGAAAATGAAAAGGAAAAGGAAAGAAGTCCAAAAGTGCACCTAGTAGCTCTTCCAATAACCTGGCCAGTAGCGTAGTCCTTCAGAATCCAATCACGTCTTGTCCCAATTCTCCCTTCACTTTGACACCATGTCTCAATTTCGATCACATCACTCCTGCACCACATAACCGTAAATTACAGAGGTAAAGATAAACTGAATGCACAGTTAAAAGCACTAACAGAAGAGAACAATGCGTACCAGGCTGGATACTTGTAAACTTCGATGTGCATACGAGCTGTTACCCATATTAGATGCAACTTTCTCATGGTCAGGGTAGTTGCAAATCCATCAGTCGAAAATCCAACACTCTGAGCATGATTGCATCCAACTTCCTACAGGGCAATCTCCCAAATTTTGGAACATTAGGAACTCCAAGGCACAATTACATAGATTGTAAGAGATGTTATTACAAGAGTTAAAACATATGCAAGACACAAAAAAAAAAAAAAAATTTAAAGCAAAGAAGTTTCCTGATAGCTGCGGCAAAACCCATGAAAACCGGATGTAATCTGGAAGACTTGTTCTTTCCTTTCAGGATAGTTGTTAAACTGGGATTCCATAATAAAACAAAGCATAAATTCAACGTCAATGAAAAGTGTAAAGCTTGTAAAAGACTTCTTCCCATCTCTTCTGGCAAACAAAACCGAGCTAAAACTGCTAACCAATAGAGTATAAAATCTTAAATGAAAACAGAAGCTAAGTAAGAAACGACAATACCATGCACGAATCAATCCCAAACACCCCATCTTTAAAATTTGAAATGACAGAGGGTCAAAACCAGAATATCAGATATGAAAAGGCCTCAAAATTTCACAAGAGCTTTAATAAAAGATAAGTCCTAAAGCTCGATACAAGCAACACCTACGCTTGGAAAACAGAACATCAAAGAAAACCGATCCAAATTCCAAATCAAAACGAAACTGAACCGCATGCAATAGTAAATAAATCGTTTTGAAATGAACCAATTTCATCTTAAAAACACACCTGCAGAAGATTAGCAATCGTCTCGATAGTAGTAGTCTTGTTTATCCCAACCTCATAACACCTCACAATAAACTTCTCCTTATAAGACAAGCCGTCCTCGGTCAAGCTTCCCAACCGAAGCTGGTTAGCCAAGCTGCCAACTGACCCGGAAACGATCCCAACCCCACTAGCCTGTCCTTTGGACGCAACAGCCTGAAAGTGAATGTCCGACCTAGTCGCCGCAGAACCGAGGAACACCGTGACTGGTCGGCGAATGGAATGGGGATTGCCCAAGAATCTGCATTGTGACAACAATGATTGGTGGACTTGGTCGGTGACGTTACAGGAGAGCTTCGACATTGTCTACAAGTAAAATCGAAGGAAGTCCCTATATGGTTGAAACAACGTAGACTGTACGTTTCTGGATGTCGGAGATGGCTTCGTGCCGTGTTTTCGTTGAAAAGGGACAAGGTCCTCGGTGTTCGATGGGACCGAGGGGGCGGTGCAGAAGTTTGGGCTTGGTTTTGGAGAAAAATAACGATGATGCCACTGCTTTCGTTGCATGAAGTATGACTTGGAACTGTTTATTTCCTTGCACGTTTTAACAGCAACAAGTGGACGGGAAAAAGCAAAAGCACGTGCGAGTATGAATGGTTCTCCTACAAAACTTGAGTTGGACTAAGAGGATGACAAAATAAACCTAGAAAGCTCAAGGAATATAGATACCCACTCTAATATATGGGTTGCCTATAGTATAATTCAATGAGTATGAGTGTTGTTCTTATGCGAATTAAAAACATTAGTGTTGACTGTCTTACTATCTAATGCAATGAAACCACATAGATCACCAAGTTAAAGTAATGAATAACCTTAAAGCAACTAATAGGCAAGTAAAATTCAAATGAGGATTCTCCTTTTCCATGCCTTGAATTTATTTTGACCCAATAATAAATTTTAGTTCTTTGAACCATTAGCAATTCCAATTTTATAATTATATTCTCTCTCGAGCAATATATAGTTCATATTCTTAATTTGATTGACTAAAAATCTTTTCTAATCAAAACTCATAAGAACACGTTACTTTCTTTATGAATTCATATGATATTTTTAACCATGACTCAAAAATTTATGTAGGCCTATCTTTAGGATTCTGATGAACTCTTATTGTTCATAATATGATCTATTCATACATATAATCTCTCGATCCCAATGTATTTCAAATCCAAAATTGAATTATAAAAATAGCAAATTTTAATTCAACTATAATATAATCATGACAAATTCTTAAGAAAACCAAGATATTTCATTGAATTAAATAGTAAATTAAAAATAGTAAGTCCTAGGCTCTATCCCACCTAGATTTATATCCAAATTTATAGCACCCCACTCTCGCAAGACCCGAATCCGACATCTTTGATGATATTCGAGTCCGTGCCCCGTGAGGATAGCGTGCTAATGCACTCAATCATTAGAAAGTCGGTATAAGTAAATTTTTGTTTGTAAAACCACAACATAAAGTGCGAA
>JANZXR010000009.1:6046943-6057788 GCA_027575705.1 Erythroxylum echinodendron
AAGTCAAACACAGAGGATAGACCACAGACGATACGTGGTCAACCCAGAAGATAAAAGTCAACTACAGAGGATAGAACGCGGAAGATAGATCATGGGCTAAGGATTACAAGAAGGAGTTAAGAAGTTATATAAATTGAAGAATATCATCTGTATTAGTATTCATAGACTTCGTCTGTATTACTGTACATGGACTTCATCTGTGTTACTGTTCAGAGACTTTCTCTGTGGTACTGTTCACAGACATCGTCTATGTTACTGTTCACGCAATCGTTTGGGTTACTGTTCATGGTTATCTTCTTTCCTCTTTTTGACCACCCAGAAGTTACAATTGGACTTCAAGGTCTCATGAAAGTTGTAGCTCTTCAAGTCCTCTATCAAACTATCCAAAGAAACCCTGAATTGGATGTCTATAGCAAAAGAAATTCCAACGGCACCGAAGTATGCGTATATGTAAAGTGTGGATTCACCAACGCTATTCCTTGAGATATTCAGGTTGAAATGGATAAATGGATAGTCAAAGAGCGGAGCTGAACTAAAAAGGAGAGTTTTGAATGCAAGTAGGGGTGATGAATGTGTGTTATAAGTATGCGACAGTTGGGGTATCGGAGAGAAGAAGATAATTCGATAATGGTCAAGGTGTTCTCTATGGGAGATAAACTCACGTAATTATGATATTTTGCATAGCTATGATATTATAACTGGAAGTCGGGGTCCGAGAGTGGGTCCCGACATGGATGGTCTGACAATGTCCGACTGTCTTCCGACGTGCTCCTCTAACAGACAAAACACATTCACAATTATCACCTTTTGTACAAACGTACTAAACATATCAAAGTATAGAACATATGCACGTGCATGTTTAATGGCAATTCCAGGGTCTCTTCATAACCTCTCTCTCTCTCTTATCAAAACTTATTGTAAACCATCAATATCACGATTCACATCTTTGCATGGCACTCTTTCAGGTCTCTCGTAAACTTAAGGGGGATGCAATGGATATAGGTTTATTTACGGAAGGTGCATCTTTATAAACGATGCGCCCTTACGGAAGAAAATGAATCATAGAAGAAGATGCTTTACAGAGGAGATGACGTCACCTAGAGGAAGCTGACGTCATCACAGAAGAAGTTTTACTATTAGCATAACGTTTCCTACAGACATAGGATTGAATTGTTCTTGATATTATTTGAAAGAGTGCATCAAGATGTACAAACTCCATGAAGAGTTCAAAGGCTAATTTTATCTTGTGAAGGGTCAAAAATAGGACAGAAGATATACAATGAACAGTGACCCAGAAGAAGTTTAGGAATAATAACACAGAAGATGTCTTACAATCACTATAACTTTCTCTAGAGGTATCCGATCAATGAGTTCTTTATATGGTTTGAAATAGAATTCCAAGATCTACAACTTTTATTAAGGCCTTTAAGGCCAATTCTATCTTTTTATGGGTCAAAAATGGGACACAATATAGGTATAGACGAAAAATAGAAAAAGCAAAACACAGAAGGAAATGATATACAGAAGAAGATGACGTCACCCAAAGGAACCTGACGTCATCACAGAAGAAGTTTGTAAATGGTAATGTAGAGGAAGTCTGTGAACAGGAGCACATACAAAGTTCATGAACAGTAACATAGACGAAGTTCATGAGCAGTAACATAGACAAAGTTCATAAACGGTAACATAGACGAAGTTTATGAACAGTAACATAGATGAAGTTCATGAGCGGTAACATAGACGAAGTTTATGAACAGTAACATAGACGAAGTTCATGAACAGTAACATAGACGATGTTCATGAGCGGTAACATAGAAGAAATTAATGAACAGTAACATAAATGAAGTTCATGAGCGGTACAATAAACGAAGTCCATGAACAGTAACATAGAGGAAGTTCATGAACAGTAACATAGACAAAGTTTGGCCATTTAGGTCGAAAGCAAACAAATGCAAGAAGCAAAAGAAGCAGTTCACAAACGAAGCAATATAGAGGAAGATGACGTCAGCCAGAGGATGCTGACATCATCACAGACGAAGTAATACAGAAGAAGTTTGTTCACAAAGGAATCAAAACATAGACGAAGTCTGGTTCATATAAGAACGCATCTTGACAAACGATACGGAAAACAAATGAAGCAGAACTTATCATCTTTTATGCCTATACAAGTTCTATACATTGTTTTCATTGCTGTTATACCTCGAACATAGAAATATCCTCTATATTACTCTCTTTTTAACTCCAGAATACCAAATCGCTCAAAAAGCCAAAACTCACATAAATGCCAGAACCACAGACTACTATCCACACTTGTGTATTATTTCTACATTTCCTTTCTTCTGCGTTCGCTTTTCAATTTAACCAACAGCCAGAACCCTCATTTCTATTGTCTACACTGCGGACCCCCTTTTTATGCAGATATGTATATCCAACATGCACATGCTTATTTACAAAATGGAAACAACATCACAACCACTTACTCGTTTAGCAAGTACTCTAACACTGAAATAGAAATCAACACCACAAAAGCCGTTAGATCGCTTTTCGGTGATGAAGGTCAGGGGAGAGAATCGCAATGTGAAGTGTTTTAATAAGGAATCGGAACTATGGTAGATTCTTCCTAACTTAACCAGCATAATACGTGAGTCCATTCCATGTCCCTCACGTGTACTATTTATCTCCACTGACTCACCATTTGTCATCATTACAAACTGTAGTGGAGTTTTCCTAACTTAAACAATATAATACATGGGTTCATTGCTTGTCCCTCACGTATGCTATTTATCTTCACTAAGTCACCATTTATCATAATCACAATTTGTCATACTTACCCGGAAATGCCAAATGAAAGCATGTATAATTGGATGAATGTGCCAAGCAATATATAGGTCACAAATAACTTATGTCTAGCGTTCATTTATCTTAAGTCATATAAGTTTCTTACAAATAATTTTTCTAGCCGTATAGATAACGGGATGTTACACCATGCCTCATGTTCACGAGGATATAGACATCTTTAGACTCTTTTCCTCAAGTATTTAGACAAATTAAATCTATACTTGTCACGATTGTCTACTTTATTTAAAAGGTGAAAGCCAATGTGTATGTAACAATCACTAGTGTTACAATGGAGTGATTCGTAAAAGTTAACATCGTCAATATATACCTTTAACTCTAATCATGGATAACAAGGCCTAATTTGATAGCAAAAATTTTAGGTCATTTCATAAAAGATTAGGAATCACTTAGTGCTTCAATTTGGTGGTTTACCTACAGATTACTAGTTTGGATAAGGTAACTAATATAATCATTTTGTAAGACTTGAAAACAAGGGTTAAATAAGGCAAAAGAATGTGGGTTGAGGAAATATATTCAATCTTATTGTCAAAGTGCTTGTCCTTTTTGAATTATTAGTGTTAAGCTTAAGAGTGAGTAATTCTTTATAAAGCTAAATAATAAAATTTTAAGGTAGCCCTAAATCTAAGTAATGCCCTAAATCTAAGTAATGAAAGGGGAGTCAATGCCTAGTTGAGAAACATAACTTAATAGTAAAGGATAATACTATATAGTATCAAGAAAATGAGGCCTTAATACTTGAAGAGGGTAGACCTAGTGATAAGAAAAATTAATATACATGATAAATCTGTAGCGAAAGGGAAACAAAAGCCAAATTAGACAAAGCCATTTTGAAGAAGAGAAGTATTTACGCCTAACATGTACAAACTAAAACACTTAGGTCGAAATGAAGATATCTAAGACATTTCATAGAATTCATTTACATCTATATTATCAATGAAATTATATTAACAGTATAAGTACCCTTTTACTTATGTATATATCTAAAATGTAGGTTTGTACCTGATAGCTTTTCATGATCACCTAAGAAGAAAACTAAGTGTCACTTACCCTAAAGATATATAGATTTACCCAAAAATTATGCACCAATTGACTAAGATGTATACAAACCTTCACAAATACTAAAGATTTAAGAATGTACCTAACAACTGTACAAGATCACCTAAGATGCAAACTAAGCATCACTGATGTAAACATAACTAGTTAAGCTTCAAAGGATTCATCGATTATGTCTAGTGGAACAATTATATGATCTAGGAGTAAGAGGGTTAAAGAGGCTATGAATGCGTTAATTTAAGGCATGAAAGTTGACCAAGCTTCAAAGAATACTTTGAGAACTAATTTGGAAGGTTTGTTGGACCTATAAAAAGACCAACCATTGGTTATTTTAATTCTAGTTAAGGCTAAAGAAGATTTAAATATCAACATGATCTTTAACATGATTGTGTAGCGACACATGTAACATTTTGAAAAGGTAAGGTTTTTAGTGAGGATCTCAGTGATGGGAATGTACCAAACTAATTCTAACTAGGTTTTTAGTGATGATCTCAATGATGAGAATGTACCAAACCAATTCTAACTTTATAAAAGTTGCAAAAGGATTTGTACTTTTAACCACTAGCATGTCTTAAACATTATCTGCTAGCATTAAAAAATTTTATAGCTAATAACACATTGTCATATTCTAGGTAATGCTAGCTCAAAACATTAATTTTGTTTTAAGTATTTAAGGGATACTTGTTTTTATTTTTAAGAAGTTTTTGACATATTTCTTTACTGAGATTTCTTTCCTTAATTTTTCATTGAATTTCAAACTTATTAAAAAACAATTTTTATGGCATTTAATTACTTAATGAATTTAGCTTTTGATTGCTCATAATTAATTGGTTAATCTCTTGATATATCTTTTTTTGGGTGAAGTTCAAATATGTTTATTGTTCGCTATTTAATCTTAAATGAGTTTGCATATGTTGGTATTAGAGCTTAGCTTTAAATAATATGTTCTTATCCTTTTGTCTTTATTTATTTATCATTTAATTTCTATTATATTTCTTTATTGAAAAATAAAACCTTATTCATTATGATTCCTTTTCTTTCAAGTACGTTGTATTCTTGTTTATAAAGTTTTAGTCAAAAATCAAATTATTTCATCATCTTATTTTTAGGGTTTATCTATATCTCTTCTTATGTTAGAGATTCTCCTTTTTTTAATTCTTTGCTTGGTATATTTTGTATTAAGATTATTATAAAACTATTGTTTTCATTGTTATTTATTACAAAATAAAATAAAAATAAATAAATCTTTCCAAAAATACAAATTTTAAATTCTTGCTAGCCTTTCCTTGTTTATTTGATTTTTGTATTTCTTACGGAATCTATAAATTCTTTATATTTTATTCACCAATATTTCTTAGATTTTTTGGACTTTACAAGATTGAATTTGTTTGGCTCTTTAAACAAAATTTTTGCAGAAAAAGTGGGAAAAAAGGAAAGATAATGTGAGATTAGCATCGAGAAAAGTCAAATAAAGAATGACGGACAAGTAGTTTATCATCTTTGAGAGTATACATGTGAAGGAATATATAAGGAAATTTCTTTACTAATTTTTTTTACACTTTCATATTTATCTTCTATAAGTGTTTTATCACCAAATGATGAGAAATACAACTAATAATTTATAGGTAACAACATTTGAAAGGATGAATATGATGTATCCGGAGGTAAGGGATATATTAGAGAAGCAATCAAAACAAATTACTGAATTACAAGGTAAATGACAAACTCAAATCTATAATAAGGGTAGGCATAACATACATAATCTAACTACTCTAACAAAGGTAGATAAGGAGAATGATGAATTAAGTTTTGATCATATTGACTGCATATTTGAGGTTGAAGGGAATGCTTTAAGACATCAAAGAGGAGTTAAGTATGATTAAGAAAAAGAGAAAGAGTGTGAGAGCTTAAAAACAAAAAAGTTAGTAATGAGAAAAATAAAGAAATAAATGACCTGTATGAAAAAAGAGTAATATTAGGAATGTTTTCTATATTTACCAGCTTATAATTGTACTTTTGTACAAGGAGTCTTATCTCAATATCGAAGAGCTTGATACATCTCTTTCGAGTATTATTGTTTCCTTATTATAAGGGTATAAAGATGTGATGTTTAATGATGTCCCTAATGTATTACCACTTACTAAAGGGATTAAATACCAAATTGACTTTATACTAGGGCTTGTTGTTCCTAATAAACCCACTTATAGGAGAAATGTAGAGAAAACAAAGTGAATTTTAGAGAAAAGTGGAAGAGTTGATGGCCAAAAGGTATGTAAGGGAGAGTATAAGTCCTTATAAAGTTCCAGTGCCTAAGAAGGATGACTTTTACTATATGTATATTGATTATAGAGCGATCAATAATATAACAATAAATTACTAACTTCCCATCTTTATATTAGATGATATGCTTGATGAATTATATAGCTCTTACTTATATTTTAAAGTTGATTTAAAAAATGGGTATCGATAAATTACGATTAGAGAAGCTGATGAATAAAAACTACCTTTAAAACGTAATATAGGATGCATAAGTGGTTAGCCATGTCATTTAGTCTTATTAGTATACCTACTATTTTCATAAGGTTAATGAAACATGTATTACATGCATACATAGTTAGGTTTGTGGCATTCTAGAGTACAATACACTTCTATAACCATATTTATCACTTGAAAAATGTGCTTAATTTGATAAAAAAATATTTTGTAGACTAATTTTAAAAAATTTTAATTTTTGCATTAATAAGATTGTGTTTCTTGGTTATGTTATTAATATAAAAGGTATCAAGTAGAAGAGGAAAATGTGAAAGCAATTAAAGACTGGTCGAGACTTAAATTCAAAACTAAGGTAAAGGAGTTTAAGACTTAAATTCATAACAGAGGTAAGGATTTTTCATAGTTTGGATAGTTTCTATAACATATTTTTTTAAAATATTTTACTAAAATTGTTACATCACTTAATAAAATTGTTAAAAAAAATTTAATTTTTCATTGGATTAGCGATTAAGAGAAAGCATTCAGTTTCGTTAGAGACAGGTTATCTTTGACAACTTTGTTAACATTAGTTGACTTTTTTAAAATATTGTAAATTGAGTGTGATACATGAAGATTAGATATTGGAGTTAGTTAATGCAATATAAGAGGGCAATAGATTATTTTAGTGAGAAGCACACTAGAGTAATATTGAGCTACCCGACCTATGATAAATAGTTATATGTATAGGTGAGAGTTGTAGAGATGTGAAAATGTTACCTAAAACCTAAGGAATTTGTGATGCAAACTGACTACAAGTTATTGAATCACTTCAAGTGGTGAGATAAGTTAAAGGAATTGTAGCATCCTGTTACCTACGGCTAGAACAATTACTTACGAGACACTTCTATGACTTAAGATACATGTATATTAGACATAAGTTATTTGTGACTTACATATTGTTTTGGCACATCCATAAGATTAGGCATGCATTCATTGGCATTTCTGGTAAGTGGTAAGTCACTATAGTTTGTAATTATGACAAATGATGAGTCAGTGGAGATAAATAGTACACGTGAGGGACATAGAATGGACTCACGTATTATATTATTTAAGTTAGGAAGAATCTATCATAGTTTCCATTCCTAACTGAAATACTCCATATAGCAACTCTCTCCCCTGACCTTCATCACCATTTAGCACTTTAGCAGCTTTCTGTGGTGTTAACTTCCACTTTCAGTGTTGAAGTACTTGTTAAGCAAGTAAGTCATTGTGATGCTACTCCACTGCATAGATAAGCATGTGCAGGTTGGGTATATACATATATCTGCATGAAAAGGGTCATAGCGTAGAGAAGAGATAATATGAGGGTTCTGAATGTTAGTTAAGTTAAAAAGTAACCACAGAAGAAAGAAAATATAGAAAGAACATGTAAGCATAAATAGTAGTTTGTGATTTTGGTATGTATGTGAGTTTTTGGCTCCTTGGTGTTGTTTGGTATTTTGGAGCTAAGGAGGGAGTAGTATAGATGATACTTGCATGTTTGGAAGCGTAATAGCAATGGAAACGATTTATAGAATTCGTATAGGCACGAGAGATAATATATTCTACTCCTCCCGTCTTCTGTGTTGTATCCTGTGTGATGACGTCAATTTCCTCTGGGTGACATCATCTTCCTCTGTAAGGATGCAAATGCATCCTCTACGATTCATTCTCTGTTGTAAGTTATCCTACAAATGCAAATGCATCCTCTATGAGTCATTCTCTGTCGTAAGTTATCTTCCTCTGTGAGGATGAATCGTTGTCAAGATGCATTCCTCTATGAACCATCTCCGTCTGTGTTTTGATTCCTCTGTGAACAAACTTCTTCTGTATTACTTCGTATGTAATGACGTCAGTTTCCTCTGGGTGACCTCATCTTCCTCTGTATTGCTTCGTTTGTGTATTGCTTCTTTTGCTTCTTGCATTTGTCTGCTTTCAACCTAAGTGACCAAATTCCTTCTATGTTACTATTCATGAACTTCGTCTGTGTTACTATTCACAAACAAATGAACTTCGTCTATGTTACTGTTCATGCTCTTCGTCTGTGTTACTGTTCATATATGAATGAACTTTGTCTATGTTACTGTTCATGCTCTCCGTCTGTGTTACTGCTTACAGACGAATGAACTTCGCCTATGTTATTGTTCATGCTCTTCGTCTATGTTATTGTTCACAGACTTCTTCTGTGTCACTGTTCACAAGTATCGTCTGTGTTCCTATTCACAGACTCCTCTGTGTTGCTAGTTACGAACTTCTACTGTGATGACGTCAGCTTCCTCTGGGTGACATCATCTTCTTCTATAAATCATCTCCTTCTGTGTTTTATTGACTCAGAAGATAGAATTGGCCTCGGTAGTCTTCATAAAAGTTGTAGATTTTGGAATCATCTTTCAAACCATATAAAGAATACATTGATCCGATCCCTCTAGAGAAAGTTATGGCAATCGTAAAACATTATCTGTGTTACTATTCCCAAACTTCTTCTAGGTCATTGTTCATCGAATATCTTCTGCCCTATTTTTGACCCTCCAAAAGGTAAAATTGATCTTTGAAGTCTTTATGGAATTTGTATCTCTTGATACCCTCTTTCGAATCATGTAGAGAACAATTGAATCCGATCTCTGTATGAAAAGTTATGCTAAGAGGAAAACTTCTTCTGTGATGACGTCAGCTTCCTCTTGGCGACGTCATCTTCTTCTGTAACTCGTCTTCTTCTGTAATTCATCTTCTTCTGTAAGGGCACAACGTCTATAAAGATGCACCTTCCGTAAATAAAGTTATATCCATTGCACCCCCTAAGTTTACGAGAAATCAGAAAGAGTGCCATGCAAAGAGGCCAATAAGAATTAAATCGTGATATGGATGGTTTACAATAAGTCTTGATAAGAGAGAGAGAGATTGTGAAGAGATCCCGAAATTGCCATTGAATATGCATCATGCATATTTTCTATACGTTGATATGTTTAGCATGTTGAACAAAAGATGATAATTGTGAATATGTTTTGTTTGCTTTAGAGGAGCACGTCGGACGATAGTCAGATATTGCCGGACCATCCAGGAAATAGCTTCTGGGAGCGTACTGTGAGTCAACCTAGATAGATTCCTAGGATTATATGATTGTGTGTATTGAACTGTTTTGCGTGATGCTTCTGGATGCTGGACCTGAGGTCCAAGGAGTTTAATAGTTGGGCATGTATTGGAAGTGTTTGATTTGATATTTTGATATAAATCTCTGAATGATATTTGATTCTCAGCGATAGCTGAATGCCGGACTAAGGTCCGATGATTATGATACCATCATCTGAACATTTGTATGAGATTGTGTATGTGATCTATTCAGTATTTGATGCATTTCATAAAATGCATGCTCAAATAAAGGTATTGTGACTTAAGATGCCAGTTATAAGCGCTTCCACATAGAGCTTTACTCCGTGATCTATATGTTCTGCACGTCGAGCTATGCTCCGTGAATTTGTTTCGATTGAGCCCTATAGGCCAAACTTTGTATATATGTGTGAAAGGCACTCAGTCATAACAATAAGAATGAATAAGGGTCTCATGCATGTCCCATGCAAATACGTGCGAAGTGTTTGAACGATATGCAAGTTGAAATGAATGATCTTCTGTTATATTAATCCCTAAATAAATGCTTATCTGCTTGACTGAATAACTGTAAAATATGTGTTGTATTTGTATAATCCGGTGAATTCATCAATGATGGTTTACTCATTGAGTTCGCAAAACTCATCAAAAATTGCACCGTGGCTTTTCAAGTACGAGCAGGTGACTTAGGTTATAGTCAAGACATAAAGTTTCCGCGGATAGAGATATGAATCAGAGGTCTATCAAATGACTCTCAAATTGACTCCTAAAGGAAAATAGTTGTGGTCATTTTGTAACTTTGATCTGAACCTGTATAGAGTTTTGTAAATAATCGTTGAGAAGAACAATGTATGTTTTATCAATGATTGAAGTGAATGTTTAAGAGGAAATGATAACGATTTCGAGTATGTTAGATGATGCCATATGCAAGTTAGATTCGTTATTGCTCCAATATACCATTATCATAGGTTATGCCCTTAAAAACTTAGGTACATATCCTATGGTAATGGGATGTTTCATTTTTGGTATCAGAGCATGCTTTGGCATCTTTAGGGCCGAATATGAGTTGAGATATGCTACATAGAGAGATATTCCGATAATGATCACACTTTTCTTGGTTATTATAGGTCATCTTCTATAGGAGCTCATGACATAGAGTCAGCTGACAGGGAGTCTGTAGGAGTCAATGTAGAGTCTCCTATACCTGAGTTTACTCAGATGCCTCCGGGAATTGCCGTAAGGTGAGAAAGAAGATACGATAAGCTGAGAAAGCAGGGAGCTGTAGACTTCTACGGAAGTACAGACCCGGCTGAAGCAGAA
>JANZXR010000009.1:6067011-6078867 GCA_027575705.1 Erythroxylum echinodendron
TTTTCCATATTTATTATACATTAAAATTATATAATAATATAAATAAATACAGATTTTAAATATTTATAATTTAATTAAAAAATTTTAAATTTTACTTATAACTTAATTACACAATTTTAAATTTCTTATATTTACTTATGCATTAAAATTATATAATAATATAACGAATTAAATTGAGAGGGCATTATTACTGCACAATTGTGCTATATTACTCTGCTAGTGGTTAGAATACAAAATTACCACCGCAACCAAACATACCCCATTCTCCAACAGAAACAGAAGGTGGGGTCCACTCCATTGTTATCAGTTTTATCATTTACTCTTCCCTTTTATATTAAATTTCGCCAATTTCCGGCACAACCCTTTCGCATCCAAATTCCTCTGTGCTTTTGCCCATGGGTACCATCGGTAGCGATGTCGAAGCAGGCTTCGCCAAGCTTCAAGGCGAGGACTTCGAGTACTACATGCAGACCTACTCCATTGTGCTCGGCCGAAACTCCAAGAAATCCACCGTCGACGTCGACCTCGCTAGCCTAGGTGGCGGAATGAACATCTCCCGCCACCACGCCCGCATCTTCTACGACTTCACCCGCCGCCGCTTCGCCCTCGAGGTCCTCGGTAAGAACGGCTGCTTGGTCGAGGGCGTCCTCCACCTTCCCGGCAACCCTCCAGTGAAGCTCGATTCCCAGGATCTGCTTCAGATTGGCGATAAGGAGTTTTATTTCTTGCTTCCTGTCCGGAGCATTCTGGGTGGACCACTGGGCCCCAGGCATCACGTGGCGGTGGCCCCACAGAGATCGTCTGCGGCAGCGGCAGCGGTTATCAAAGGAAGAGGAAAGGAGTATTTTGAGGATGATGATGAGGAGATTGGTGGTGGTAGCAGTGGGAAGAAGATTAGGAGAGAAGGGTTTGATGGATATGGCTATGGTGGTGGTGCCGCTACTGGTGGTGGGTCTGGTGGTAAGGGTTTACCTGGACCATTAGGTTAGTAGTTGTTGTAGTAACTATATATAAACTAATATTAGAACAATTTGCATGTTTTTTAATGTAAAGGAATTGGATATAGTCACTTGGTGCTTGAGTTAGTTTTAGTTAGTTTGTTGGTGTAATTCTGTTTCTTTAGAATTGTCCCTGTTGGTACCGATTATTGCTTCTTTGCAGTGTATTCTCGTTGTGTTTTGAATTCTCCATCAAGTGGTTTTGATGGAATTCTTTTTGGAAATAAGAACTGGGCTGCATGATGCAATGGCGGTCAAAATGATCCATGGGGATCAATTGCTAATTGTTTACTAAATCTGTGATTGTGTGTTTAATTGGTTGTCGTCTGCGGTGCAGTTTGGAAACTATAGTTGTTTCCAGTGCTTGGTAATTCGATAGGATCAATGCTTCTTTTCTGTATATCATTTGGTTTGAATACTGTAAAGGTGCTAGCTTTTGACTTCATACGGTGATGGCTTGACATCAAGGTATGGAACTCCCTCACATGGATTTGAGGGATACAGAAGATCTGAATTTTTATGAGTAGGTTGTACAATGTCTTTGGTTCTTAGGTTGATCTATTACTTTCCACAACCTGAAGTTATTTGGTTGACCACACCTTGAAGCCCTGACATTAGCTTTAGTTTGATTCAGTTTGCATTTTTATAGCCAGTCTCAGTTTGGCATTGGTATGACAGAAACAAAAGACGTTATCAGTCTGTTTAATATTACCACTATGTAGGATTGTTGAGTTTTCCAGTATTTGTTTGTTACCTTTGCTTTGTTGCTCATGATGGCCAAGTCGTCAATCATTGACTTCCCTTTCTTCACCAAGAGGGATTTGAAATTGCTAAAATAGGGGTACTGAAATCCTAGAAACTGTACTAAATAAAACAATCTAGTTATGTCCAATAAAAAGCCAAAAAGGATCAAGATCAGAAGGAAAATATTTCCTTGTGATTCCAAGTTAAATGCACTGATGTTTTTCTGTTCAATTATACCTTTTTGATCCTTAATAACTTTGTTTTTCCTTAGTGTACACATTTCAGACTATTATGATCTATTAATTTATAAATTAAGTGCATAACCTGTAAAGTGAATAATGCTGAAAATCTAGCGGCTTTAGAGCTCTAGTTGCAAGGTTGTTAGATACCCCTTAAATAATTTTCCACTCGATAGATCCTCATGTTCGCAGCCTTAATAATCTGTCCCAAAAGCCTGTTGCATTTAATTCTGATACCCTTTGGATTAATTCGTCAGCACAAAATTAACCTCAACCTAACCAAAAAGAGGGACTTGTTTGTTAATATCGTATCATTCCCTTCACACTAAAACAATGAATGGAATCAATTGTTGGCTTTAAATGATAACTACATCTTTTAGTTTATCTTTCTAGGTATCCTAAGCAAGTTCATTAAATAGTTCTTCTCTGACGAGAGATAGGACTACGGGAGTTTTCACCTTGATTTTGTGAATTTACCTTCAATGTAGACCATATCGATGGACAATGCTTTGATCTTCTTTAGTTGTGTGGTTGTGATTGATCTTGAGGTTTAATGATAAAACGAAATAGAAGCTGTGCTTCTAGTATCTTTCCTAGAGGTGATCACTTTGGTAATGTCTTGACGTGGCATTGTTTAACCAATTGGTCATTTGTAGTAACACGTGTCAGCCAATTGTCATGACCCTTTTGTCGATGCCTCTATTTGTCTCTTCTGAAATTTGGTTTTTAACAGTTGTCAGCATACTTTAAAGGAGGATTTCGGCTTTGAAACAGCGATGCAGCAGAATATTTGGTTACCTTACCTCACAAACTTGAAGTTTAAATAGAATTCTACTTTCAGTCTTGCATTCCACAATTATGCGTGCTCTTTGGTATCATACTGTACTTAGTATCTTTGATACCGTGCTCAGTACCTGCAGAGAAGAAGATAGAAGGACGATCTAGGGTTGATCGCGAATCAGATAATCAACAATTGCTGCAGTTGGAGGAAAAAGATGTTGTTTCATCAGTAGCTACTGTACTATCAGATCTATGTGGTCCTGGTGAATGGATGCCGATGGAGAAACTTCATTCTAAGGTCTGTTATACTATCTATAGTTAATAGTTATATTTGTTTTCATTCAATTTTTTTTTCCAAAAATTAACTAATAGTTACTTAAATAGCCCGCTGTTGAAATTTCTAGAACTAGAAAGACAGTTTTATCCAAGCTGCTTCTTTTTTCCGTTTTGGTGTTTATTATTGCTATTGTACTAAGCAGCAGATATTTCTAGATTTTGGTTGATGTTCATATTTTATGGTATAGAATTGTTTTTGTTTCCACGCTAGTTGGGAAAAATGAATTCATGGGCACATCCCTTTATCCTAGATCCTGGGATTTGTCTTGTTTTACCAAACTTTCAGGGCTTATGCATGAAATGCACTCTTTTATCAAAAGATGCTGATTTCACCAAATGATTACTGGGCGGAACATAGAGTGGCTTATAAATCCAAAACTAGTCATTGCTTTACATAACAATTGATCTTTGATAAAGCATCCACTCTGTGTTACGATCTTACCATGGAGAAGTTCACTGTCATTCTTTAAAACCTCTTTTTTCGGTTTTGCTAGTTGGCAGTTTGTTGCCTGAATGTTTTTGTTGCATGCAACTGCAGTAGGATAGGTTATTCCTTCCAGATTGGGATCTAGGGTGCTGGCAAGTTAATAATGACTTGAATTTAGTAATTTATCCTTGTTGTAAATTTGGTCGTTAAAAGTTGATCCTTTTGAAAAAATGCTAGTATATAAGTTTAGGCTTGGCCTCTGTGAAGTTTTATCCCATAGCGAAGACATATTTTGTTATCAAGGATAAGAAAGTCAGTGGTCACACTGGTGACATCTGAATTTAGCCGCGATGTTTTTGGAGCCTTATATCACACTTGAAACGTTCCTAAAAGGGCTATTAACTTTAGTTGGTTAAACCTCACATGATGCCTACGTCTCATAATTGTTTACTCAACTCTTTGTTCAGCTGGTGGAGCAATATAGCAATGTCTGGCATCACACTCGAGTAAGGAAGTATCTTACTCCTGAGGACTTTCCTGGTCCGGAGTCAAAGGGGAAACCATGGTATGGCTTGCTTATGTTGCTAAGAAAATACCCAGAGCACTTTGTAATCAACACAAGATCCAAGGGCAGACTGACCTTGGAATTTGTATCCCTTGTCTCCCTGCTTTCGTAAATGATATATACCAACACAGCCTTGTACCTTCCAAAATGCGTCCTGTAACCATGTAGAGGTTTTGTAATGGCAGTTTTTGCGACTGCTTGGACGCTTTTATGTAAGTCAAGAGTGACGACAAATGGTGGTTGCTGTGTTTTATCTGACACAGACTGATGGTTTTAAGTGGCGGGAAATCTAATCATTCATTAGGGCAGCATATCCATTTTGTTTTGTGCTTGCATTCGTGTTTTTAATTCCTAAGATTCATAACCCAGCAACTTAGGGTGATTTCAGACTTATATCTTGCACTAATTTTATCTATAAGATAATTGTCAAAGTCCTAGCAAATAGGTTGAAATTTGTATTGCAATTCATCATCAGTGATAACCAAGGCTCATTCTTGAGCAATATGAATATTGGAGATAATATTCGAATTTTGTAGGAGCTCTTGAAAGAGTATACAAGAGGAAATACTCCATAGAGATGTGCTATTAATGTGGATCTTCAAAAGGCTTTGGATAATGTTGGTTGGAGATTTATGTTACAAATTGTGGAGGTTACAAAAATTTTCCAGATTATCAAATAAATTTAGAAATGTGTCACCACTGTTTCTTTTGGGATTTTGATTAATGGAAGCTTGGCGTAGATGTTGGGGAAATTTCGTATGACCCAATATATCTGACAAGTCACGTTATATGTCAATTTAAATAGAATTGTCTTTTCTAAGATTTTAAAAAGGGACTTTTGGAGTACCAATAAAATAAAAATGAAACTGACAAGTCACATTATATGTCAATCTAAATAGAATTGTCTTTTCCAAGATTTCGAAAAGGGACTTTTGGAGTACCAAAAAGATGAAAATGAAACGCAAAAAAGGAGTAGTTTAGTTCACTTTGATAAGAAAATTTCACTTTGATGTGAAAATGTAATAATGAATTTATTGTTTTAAAAATATTGGCCTTTTTTTTTATCATATTTTCTTTTTATGCATAGATTCAAGAAGTTCATAAATAAAAAAAGAGGTCAAAGGCAAAAGAGGATATAGGTAAAGAGATCTTTTTCGTTGCCTGTTTCAAATTTTTATAGATGTTTTCACCCTGTTGTTAAAACACAAAATCTTTATAGCCCTTAAATTCGAGTACCACTTCAAGTGTAAACTGTTTTTTATAATAAGTTTATATTTTGCGATGATGTTATCATGTTGAGCAAGGTTAACACTCATTCAATCATTGCAATTTGTGTTGTCAGGTTGGAAGCTGCTTGCATTTCATAGAGAGATACCTTAGATTTCCCTCTTACCACTTTGGTCGATGAATTCCTTTCCAATATTTATGATCTCCGCCGCCTTTTCGACTATCTTTATGTTTATAGTTCTTTGAGAGATAGTATCCATCAAAGTTTGATATGTTAGTGTCAGGACCTCATAGAAAAATTACAACACTAGTTACCAAGAGTACATGATGATGAGGGCATTGACTAAGTAGAGACTTATTATCACTCCCAAGTTTCTAGAAATGCTTCTCTTTCCTTCTGTGTGAAGATGTGTATTTGCATCTTTAATTTGGTGGTCTTGTATGGTGGGAAAAACTTTAATATAAATGCAACATGGACCTAGTAACACTCCTCGAAAGAGTCCAACTTTATTTCTTATGCAATATTGGAATCACTTCCTCCAAACTCAGCTTCTGTAAGGCCCTTAAGTGAAACTATTTCGATCACCAAATAAAACTTCTTTTTAAATGTTATCATATCCTCTCTAGGTGATCTATAAAAGGTCAGAAGAAAGTATAGACGTGCTTACATAAGCTATTAGTTTCTTGCTCTTTGACTCATTTTAATACATGGGGGACTGACGTTAATCACTAGCAATTATATGTTCCCCATTGTGAATTCTTTGTGGATGTTGCTCTATGTGTACAACTAAGTTATCTCGTTGTACAACCATCTTTTTTCTCTTTATAACTTTATTCTTTCTACAAGTTCGTTCAATTTTAGGATCAAATGAAAGTAGGGAATCTAATATATCACTCTTCGATCTCCTATTTTGCTTCAACTACTTGAAACAAATAAAAGAAATTAAAGTAAAAGAAAATAAAAACAAAATAATATTAACATAGGTAGTAAAACTAGTTCTCCAGTAATAATTCCAAAAACTTGATCTACTTTATATCTGCAAGTGTACAAAGTTAATCATAAATAGTTAAATAAAACTGGAGATATTCTATAGTATTAGTCCAGTAGAGAACTAGATATAAAATCCTGTTAATCATATCCAAACAAGGAAACTAAATAAAATAAGAGAATTGATACTAAGATAATTAAAATAGTAAAATAACTATAAAAACTAATAAAAATAAATCAAATACACAATTGTTAGAGGTTTGGAGTTCACTTATATGGATATCCAATTATCATACACAATTAATTATTTAGGTTAGAATAACAATTAACCTAATGTATTTATACCCTTTATTAAGACATACAATTATATCTAATTAGGTAATTACTATCCTTCCATGCATAATTTATCCTAATCAAACTCATTAAGCATATAATACTTCACTTTTCAGTCTATCATATAATCCCCATTATTGAATCTATGTTGGCTAATAAAATAATAATAATTAACATCAAAGAGAATAAATTCAATCGCAGAGTAACTAATCCTACATAAATTATTGAAAGAATCCTTACAAATTGTATCCCTAACTTAACTACGGTTTTTAGTTACTAAACATAATAAAACAAAATATAAATCAATCAATCCTATAATATAAGAAAAGAGTATAAGAAAGAGTTGAGAAAATTGGACTCTTAAAACTTCGATTCCCATCTTCCTCCTTTATGTAAAAGAATAAAAACTATGAAAAACTATCTACAAAGTAATAGAAATTTACTGGAAAATCAAAAGAAAATATAGAACCTTTTAAAAAATCTTTAAGAAATCCTGTAAATCTATTAAAATTGAGTATATTTTTCTAAAAAAATATAACATAAATTAAGTCTAATATAAATCCACTAGAGCAATTCTAATATAAGTATCTACAACTAGGATTACAAAAATACAGTTATAGATGAATTAAACTTGAAGAATCTTATAATCATATATTTTAACTACAATAACTAATGCTTATTATAGATCCAACACTAGTGTGATCTTGTTCTTCTTTTTTATTTTTTGCTAGCTACTATGTAACTGAAATTTGATATGCTTCACAATTGGTTCTAGTTTTACACTATTTTTATATGTGATATAAAGACAAGACTAATGTCAATTATTCTTTATGTCTAGCAATAGTTTGGCATTATACCTCAACTTCTAAGACCTTCGCAAAAGATAGGCACTTATTATTGTAATATCTCGTTTTTCCATACTAAGGTTATGCCATAAGATCCTAGACCATTGTAAATGAGAAATAGTATTGAGAATTATATGAAGTCCACTGCATTCACATGCATATCATTAGCATACACATATGAATTATGATCTTGTACATGTTTCAAAGACTATATATGCACTCGATTGACATATTCTAAAGTATAAAAAGTTTAAAATGGTTATGATATGAGTTGTAATTATTATGTCTTGAATTTTAATTTAGTGAATTATAATTAGTAATTTTAATTTATTTGTTACAATTGGGAGATCTATAAATTTATGTGTATTTTTGGACTAGAAAAAATGTCAAGTAGCAAGACAAAATTGACACATGGAGAAAAATTAGGATGACTAACCTTATAAATTGAGTGACACGTTGTAATAGGATTAAATAACATTTGGCATGGAAAATTGGTTGACAAATGGCTTAGTAATTGAGAGACAAATAGACTAACCAATTAAGTGATTTTTGCGGCATCACAAGAAGAAGACATGTAGTAATTGTCATGATAAGTGTCATAACACTCACCATGCTTTTAAACCCACGAAATTTACATAATTACAAGACCATCTTTCATTTGTCTTTCATTTTGTTACATGCTCTCATCTTCTTCATTTTCTTCTCTCCATTCACGATACTCACCCTCACTCTCATGACCTTGATTCTTACTAAAAATCATCATCTTGCTACTCCAACAAATTTTGTTATCTCTTCTTAATTATGAAACCCATTTCTATTCTCATATTGTTCTTAAAATGTTGATGATTGTGTAAGTGGAAGAGCTAGGGTTATGTGATGATTTGAAGAAGCTTAGAGTTAAATAAGTAAGTGAATCATTGATTTCTTGTGATATATGTAACGTAACGTTTATGGTGATAGTTTAAGCATAGTGATCATGGAGTTGAAAGTGTCCTAGAACATTGATGAAGAAATGTATAGGTTCCTGTTCTGTTTTTGTATAAATGATGAATAATAGTTTATGTATTCTTATACGGATGATTTTGAGATGGAATTGAGTTGAAAATAATGAGGAAATGAAGTCTAAATGATGAACTATGACGAAGATGTGTTTGATATAGTATGTAAGGGTCAAAACCTGGAAAATTGGAAGAAGAAATTGGCTGGAAATTTTCTGATGGCATACCCAAAATCGTGGGAAATGCATGGAAGGTGAAAATGTTTTTGGATGACACTTCCAACGATCGTGGAGGAAAATGCCATGGATGAGAGTTCCTCTCTTTTGAGTGAATATTGAACCAACTAATGATAAGTTGTATTTATTTGGTACATTTAGACTTAAATGAGGCTTGAAATGAACCTAGTTTGATGCTTGAATAATTAGCTAAAGTGTATAATATGTTAGGTTGTTAATTGAGGTTGTAATTTAAGAATGGATTGATAATATTAATGTGAATAACATGGAAATTTAGAGATGTTAAAGGAATGAAAGTGTTCTTAGGATTGCAATTGTGATCTAAAGGATATGAGAAAGGAGTATTAGGTATGAATGAATGAGAAATTGGATATTGTGTGATTATATAATGCTAGAAAAAGGATTAATGAATGTATGATTGAAGAGTTAGAGTAATCAAGTTTCTTTGAGGTGTAAACCTATATACAAGCTAGACATATACAAGTGATAATGTTTGAATGATCATGACTTGTGTTTAAGGATACATACCTGAGAATAGTCAATTGAGCATGCATTGAATATGATTGAGCAAATTAGTAACGTGTACAATATGTGTGTTGCTTGATTTAGATGCTCAAGTCAAATGCCAGCATCTATACATTGCCGGTTCGTCGAGGCAATAGCTATCTGGAGCGTACTATGAGTAAACCTGGATGTTTCTTGTAACACCCCACTCCCGCAAGACCTGAACCCGACATCGATGGTGATATCCGAGTTCGTGACCTACGAGGGTGGCATGTTATAACACTCGATCATTCAAATTTCAGTACAAATTTTTTTAAACCACGACATAAAGTGCAAAAATTGATAAACGAAAACGGGCCCACTATATTCGTAAACTTTTTCAAACATAATAATACAATCAATAGAGTTTTCAATAGCCATTTGGGCCCATTACAAATACAAAATACAAATACAGAACATTTCCAATTCCCTAAATTATTACATACCGTCATATTCAATCACAAATGATACAAAAATATGTGGAATATACAATTCAGTATAAAATAAAGAAATACAATGCAGACGCGAACTGATCCCGACCCCTATCCCGCACTTGCATGTAATAGGTATACTCCCGTTGCCTAACGGGGTATTCTTCTGAGTCCTGAAAAATAGTTGCAAATTTTGGGTGAGTTTTGCGAACTCAGTGAGTGACCATCATCGATGGCTCACCCAATCACATATCACATAATCACAACATTTCACATTTCACATTCATTGCAATTTAATCATTTATATTATGCATATGCCGTGCACATGAGACTCACTTTCTATTTGTTACTTTGTTGTAACCGAGTGCCTAAACTGTCCCATATATGGCTCATTGATAACTGTCCCATATATGGCTCATTTAAACTGTCCCATGTAGGGCTCATTAAGCGTTGAGCCTGAGGCTCTGTTTCACATGTTGAGCTTTAAGCTCTGATCGGTGGCTACTCTGATCACAACTGCCATTATATTTCATGCATTCATGAAATGAAACATATCACTTACATTTGCATATTTGTAGTCACTTACACTCATATATTATCGGACCATAGTCCAGCATTCACATTGGAGTTGAGTATCACCTTTTCATTGATAAGCATAATTACACTTTCTTTCGGAACCAAGTCCGGCATTCAACAACCAAGTCATAAATTACATATTTCATCCAATTCACATACAAGGAGCACTTCAATATATCTTCCACATTTCACAATCATCGGACCTTCTGTCCGGAATTCAACACAATCAATCAGGTTCATATGAATATTCAGTAGTCAATTGTTACAAAAATTCAAACAAAACAAACAATAAAATGAGACCATCTAGGTCTACTCACAGTATGCTCCAGATTAGCATTTGCTTCCAAATTCTGGAAACGCCTGACTGTAGACTTTTAACCTGCACAACCCATTTATGCAATACGTTGCACACACATTAATAATTTTGCACAATTATAAGCATTCAATGCACATGTGTGTCTATGGAATATGTACGATGCATGTTCATGACAATCCCGGTTTCAATCAAAAAGTTACCCCGAAACTTTTTCGACAATAATCAATTCATATTCTCTAAATCGATCCACTCAATTTAATTCTATCCCTCATTTTCAAATTAATCTCAAAAATCCAGAAATTGACATGGAGAGGTAGATAAATGGCTTAGGAATTTGATGCCTTGAAAATCAGGTTAATCGGAGGTCGGATGGCCAAGTTATAAGCAAAGAAGGGCAAAAGGGTCGGATGGGCAATTTAACAATGACTAGTCGCACTCGCGAGAGTCTCACGACCGCGAGGCTCGCTCTGGACGAGCGAGCTAGTGATCGCGAGCTCTCGCGGTCGCGAGGAGCGTGCAGTGCTCTCACCCTCGCGGTTGCCCTTGCGCCCACAACCTTGTCGCGCTCGCGAGGAGCTGCGCGCACTGGCCCTTGCGCCCGCGACCTTGTTGTGCTCGCGAGGAGGCTTGCCCTCGCGAGGAACGCGCCCTCGCGAGGGACTGCTTCCCTGACTCCTCCGACCACCCATTTTGTTTCCTTTCCCACATGTTCTTTTTTCACAACACATAACTTTTCACTCCGAAATCCAAAATTGACAAATTTAGTATCAATAAAAAGATAACAGAAAGACCTACAATTTTCATGAGGACTCACAGACAAATTCCACCTCTATAAGGGACAAAATTCACTTCAAAGTATCTTTCCTATAAAACTCATCCTAAAATGGTAACACAACTTCTAAAAATCATAACTTCCTATCACCTTCTTTAAAAATTCCGTAATATACATCAATGGAAAGATCGGAACACATTCTACACTGCTCATGAAGAACTCATTAGCAAATTCTAACTCTATCTAGGTCAAAATCTCAATCAAAGTTTCTGCCTTGTTACATATCACCTAAACCATATCTACATTTCACAAATTCATATGTTTCAATTCCTATATCCAAAAATAACAAGTTACACATCATTGAAAAGATAAAACATTCCTCTACAACTTTCAATAAGGATATTTGCTCCAATTCAAACCAAAACAGTCCAGAATTTGCCTCACAACACAGTATCCACAAAACCTACACTTAATGAACATTTCCAAACACAAAGCATATTAA